>JAXGGA010013014.1:0-36711 GCA_038373865.1 Uloborus plumipes
TTTTTCCTTGAATAGAACCATCCTTGAAATGCTTTGTCGCCATTTTTAACCACCTCACCTTTCCTTCACAAAAAAAGAAAATCTTGTTGCTAACAAGACTATTTTATTAAATAAAAAAGCTTATCCAAATCCATATAACTAGACTCCTTTTAAAAATTGTTTCCTGAAGTAATGTATGTTTGGATTTGGCACAAACATTGCAGTTGAAAAATACTTTATTGTATTATTTTACTCATTATATTTTAATTTTAAAAAGTTCTATGTTATGTGTATGCATAAGCATACCTGTATAATACCAGGTATGCACATCCCCCCCCCAGGTCAATAGTGCCCTAAAATGCAAAGGAGGACCTCCCTCTAAGAACAATATCCAACAAATGGAAATCATAAACCCTCTAAAATCCCCCCCCCCCCTCTCCACCTGTCCTGAAGTTTCAATGGTACAGTTTCCACCATGAAATTCCCCTCGTTGGCACCCCTAACACATATCAATTCAAGATCATTAATATAAATGGAATACTTTTTCAATTGAGTCTTTAAGAAGATTCTGTACGTGCAATGAATTTGTTTCTTGCTTTATTTTTGGCACCTTTGAAAAAAAATTTCCCATTGTGTCAACCATGTAAAACTAAATACGTATTTTTCCCACAGTCAGTGATTAGCTACATTTTTCGCTTTAAACTGGAATGAACACCTAAAGAATCCCTGCTATTGATGATTACATTTTCTTCATTGATACCTTCTAGAAAATTCTTCAACTGCACTTAAAATAATTCATGAGACTATTTCTTGAAGAGTTTTACTCGAACAGGCAGTACATGATTTTTCAACCACTTGGTTTAATTGTAAATCTATTAGCTTCTGGTTAATCTGATAAAGGCAAAAATGTATATTTTCTTCAAACTTTTTTTAAAGCAAAAACATTGGAAGTATGTCGATTCTCTCCAAGGTTAATCAAGGAAACGCCATCTTTTTTTTTATCCTTACCCCCTTTTTTCCATAAATTTACTTTTCCATGAAAAATTTTAGAGCCTTAAACTTAAAGCTGAGATTACAAAAATTCTTACGACTGGTATTTTTAAGTTTCATCTAAATAAAATTAAATGGGTAAATTTGAATGAGGAAACAGTATTTGGATGTAGTTACATACTTGTAGTTATTCTTTAGCACTGGGTGGTAACTTTCAGCTAAGTGTTAAACGTGCACGAAAAAAGGCGGACATACTCCTAGATTCCAAAACGAAGGCCAGTAAAAATATGAATAATAATAAACGTCTAATAAACGAATCCAACGAAAAAAAAAACCAACTCACTTGTCTCTGATAAAACCTCTATTTTGACAAAACCAAAAGAGACCTGAGGCTTGTGCAAGTTCGAGGCAGGTAGAGAGTTGAAATATCAAACTGAAGGCTTCTGTCAAAGTTTCATGCCCTTGATTTTAAATACTGCAGAAATGATTTAGAGATTCTAAAGTTAAGGTATATTTTTGCTCCTTATCAAATATATTGCTAAATTTTTGAAATGGTTACTTCAATTTAAAGAAAAAAAGATATGCTACCGATTTCTTTTTAATCAACCAATCGAAATCATAGAAAACTTTTACTCAGAATTTATTAAGCAAAATAAGCTTGAAAAGGTTTTTTTCACAGAAATATGGATTAAAAAATCATACAAATAAAATATTTCATATAAGTAAAACATCTGAAAAGAAATTTATGCAAAATTATAAATTTTATAAAAACGGTGTGATCACCTTCAGAGCATAGACATTTATTCTAATTGTTATACAATGAGACCATAAAAAGACATTAAATATATTTATTCAAACTGTCGCTAATTAAAAGACCGAGTATGTAGAGTTTTTAAAAATGAATGCGTGCAAAATTCTGTTTTCAATTAATCTATCCAATTAGTAAAAAATACAGATTTCAAATTTTAATAAAAGGCAATTAGTTTTGCAAGATAGTCTTTATTGAAAGACCTATAAATGGGAAGAAACACTTTTAGGATACGTCATTTATTACAGCACTATAGATCAGCTGGATTGACTGAAAACGGATTTGTACTCAACGTTAAAAAGACGTGAAGAACACGAAGAAAAGAAAGAAAAAAAATGTCATTCCACAACCTGAAAAGACTTTCAGACGGATCGTAAATCATAAGCTAAAATAGACAGCGCCGAAGGAATACTGATAGAAATAAGGTGGTCGATATTAATTAGTGGTCTTATACGCCTCTTTTCAATGCCGAAGTGAATAAGAGGGTGAGAAACATATTTATTCGGAAAATAGTTTTCGATAAATCTATGAGTTTTTGCTCTTTCTGTTAAAAGCTCTGGCGATATTTCTCAATAATGTGTGGACTAATTTGATTTTCAGGTTGGAAAAAAGATACAAGGGAAAAGAGGAAGAAGTCGAGTTTTAGCAAAATTAGTCGTTTGGAGCGTAAATTGTGTAAAAAGAGAGAGAGTTTTTTTTTTCTTGTTTTTATTTTTTTTTCTGTGGTGTGAACTTTTTCCTTGACATTTTTTAGAGGAATGAAATTTCTTTTGGAGTAGTAAATTTCACGAAACCAGTGCACTGCAAAAAATAAGCTGTTATTTTAACAGTATTATACTGGCAGCAGTGATTCCAGTTTAAAACTAAATGCACAGTTATAAACTGTAAAACTAACTATTTTGCAGTTTATTACTGTAAAATTTACAATTTTACAGTTACCATAAAATTAGCTGTATTATACTGTAAAAACAACAGTGTAGTACTGGCAGCAGAAATTCCAGTTTAAAACTAAAACGCACAGTAATAAACTGTGAAACTAGCAATTTCACAGTTTATCACTGTAAACTAGCAATTTTACAGTCTGCTGTGGTAAAATTAGCAATTTTGCAGTTTGTTTCTGTAAAATTACTGTAAAATTAGCTGTATTTTACTGTTAAAACAACATCTATTTTTTTCAGTATGAAGACTATAATAGCTATTAGTTCTGTAAAAAACGTTAATTTTTTAAGGCTGAAATAAAGGATGGCAATGAAAGAAGATATGTGATTTATTTAGAGTGCGAACATTAAAAATGTTTTTCATTTGTATTTTTGAAAACAGCAACAAATTCAAAAGTAATGTTTTCCTCATTGTCCACGCAATTTTTTAAATTTTCTTTTCACAGCGTGAAAATACTTTTGATTGAATTTTTGAGACGTGTTGTATATTATACTTGTAAACTTGAACAAAGACTCTGCATCAGGAAGGTAAAGGGCAATATTTGAAGCTTCCCCCCCTCCCCTTCTTCTTTGTTATCTGTTGTACTTTAGCTATATAGCTATTAGTTTGTTTACCTTTGCTATAATGGCGTGGTAAAAATAGCGTAATTTATTGTAACGTGGTGAATATAGCGTATTCTCTAGTTTAAAAAGAGGCTTTTTTTTAATTCCTTGAAGTTTTTGACAGAATTTTTAATTTCTTTTGTCAGAATACAGGGAGAGATTTTCGTTGAATTTTAACATAAAACACAGGTTGAGTAATTTGTTGTGCACTAGATACTCAACAAAATTGAAACGGATCATTTGAGTAGTCTTACGAATTACATTACGCTGATATGTAGCCATAGTTAGATCAATTTGCTCAAAAAGATGAAAAAATACATTTTTTGATAAATAATAATTTTAGATCTAAAAATCAAAAGTTTGTCTTTAAAAGTTGTCAACAGTTAAGTGTGATTGTATATTTTAATTAAAATGGATTGGATTTGTGAATATCTTTTCCTAACTTCTTTTCTACAATGGTTTATTTTCTTAATTAATATGTTATAGCTCGCAAATAATAATAAAAATATTGCAAATGAACTTCTATAAAAAAAAAAAAAAAATAACAGCTTTTTCACACCAAATAATGTTTTTTGTAACGAAAAACAAAAGGAGGAGTGAGAGCGGGGAAAAACTACCGGTGCGCAAAATGTTTTCAAATATTTTTAACCGGTCGGCGGACCAAAGAATGTTGAGAAGCGCTAGCCCAGGGTAACACCCAGACAGACATCAGAAATGCTCATTGAAATCCGAAATTCATTTCAAATTCATGACGTGGACGTAAATCCTTTCGAAATCGAAGAAAACATTTTCCGAAGAATATTGAAAAATGATATCAAAACGTCTGTCCAGCTTTGAAATGGAAATGTGGAATTTTTCAGAAGGATGAATAGTTTGACTTTATGTGGTAAATACATGTCAAAGTTCAAAGGACTACTTTTAAGAAGTAGATGATTTTTTGAAATAATATCTTTCAAAATCATGAATTCGAAACAATTTAGTATTTTATACAACACATTAAGAATTTGGCTTTTAAGAGTCTCGGTCAACTTGTCTAGTGGTCAGAGAAGTCAGACCGGGATGGGGAGGGCCCGGGTTCAAGTCCTGGCTTTGGCATGGAGGTACCTTTTCTCCCTCTGTCCGTGTCTTTCCTCTATGTGAGAGTGTATGCTGTGAATGACTGGCTGCTCTATAAACGGGTCTTATGGAATGTGTGTTGAGCTAAATCGGACTTCCATCTTAATGGTGCTTGTAAAAACGGAAGCTGTACCTATTCCACCATAAAGCGGGCATATGTACCTAATCGTGTTCGGGTTCCCGAGCAGTATAATCAACAACAACAACAGGGTTTAAGAGTTATTTTTAAATAACTTATTAATTTATCAAATCAATAAATTATATAAAAATAAAATCATTTTGTTGAGCTTGTAGGTGGCCGCCTTTTACTATGTATAAGATCTTGAGCATTTAAATCTTACTACTTAGTTGACTGAGTGACACTTTGACGTTTATGCTACTTATTTAACTCCAAAACATAAATATATAAATATACACTTCAGTTCTGAGACGTTTGCAGTTATAAATCTAAGACATTATTCAAAAGCAGGAACTTGGAATTGAAAACTGTCTCGTGCTAAAAGAATGTTGGCAAAGAACTTTCTGAAGCAAAACTACTGTTTTTTTCCTAGTGTATGCTTCCTAATACACTCATTTAGTATTGTTTTTTTTTCTCTCTCTCTCTTTTCTTTAATTTTCGGATGAGGACCTTGCTTTTTAAAATAGTTGAAAACAAGCCAATATCTCGCTACTGAATAATCTTGAAAATAAATAGCAGAAAAATATCGCCGTGACTGAAAACAAATATTGCTGAATTTATCGGAAGAGGGAAAGGGGCATTTTGACAAGATGACGAGACGACACTTTGTTTCTTTGGCACGATGTCAGGACGATTTTCAGGAGGCAAACGTTGACACAACCTTAGGTAAAACACGTCATTCATTCAAAAAATTCAAAATAGATTGCGATTCATGTGAACAGATTTAGAATTAGGGTCGAGTAGGGAGGAATGGGAGAGCGCTGCATTTATGCAAAAAAGATTGAAATTTTTTTTTCTATCTTGTAGTTAGCTGCTCAATATTACATAGTATGCAGTTAACTCCCGAATATCTGCGAAATAGTGTGAAATGGTAACCACACATAAGCGCCGGAAGATGATCGGGGTCCAAAATATAAAGTACAGCCTTCTTTGTACCCCAAGTCTAAATAATGGCTCATTATTCTTTTTCACTTTTAATGCTTACAACTCTATAAATCTGTAGCTTATACTTTCCGAAATTTATTTCAGAAAATGACCTTTCAAAAACGTCAGTTTTGAAATTAAAACCATTGTCAGAAGCTTTAATATTTTCAGGAAAATAATTAACTTGTTGTGTGAATCGAAAGTAAATTAGTTGTTATATTCGTTTGTGGATTTTGAAAGCATCCGTTCTCTTAATCTTATCCTTAAAATCCACCTGAACAAAACGTTCACAAATACTACAAAGAAAAATTTACTTGTTACACTTCCATTTTATTTATAGGCATTTAATATTGGTACATAAATTGTTTTCCTCAAGTATAAGGAAGGGAACGTCCACATTGTAGCAGGGTGCTTGCTAAAGTTTTGGGACGGGGGAAATTTTTGAAATGCCGAATTATTAAACTTAAAATGCTACCGGATATTGAAATACGTTCATCAACACATAGATTTGATGGTAAGGTAGTGTAGGCATGAAAATAAAAAGAACGTATTTCTGCACTGGTATTTTCATCTTTCAATTTTCGGAATCGTCAGACAAAATATGTCGAATAAGGATTTTTTGGGAGATCACAGTGACCTCCGATGAACTCCTATCGAGGCTCTGGTGAATAGATTCTACAAATCTACATTAAGCCTATTCTTCACATGCAATGCATTCAGTCTCGTTTCCCCTCTATTTCTCCCATTAATCATTTTTGAAGTGAAACTTTTTATACGACTGCTTTAAAATTCTGATTCGCAACCTTTATGCGTGACTGAAGTGACGTAGTTGCTTTTTAATTGTTGCCAAAAAAAATGAAAATTAATAGTAACTTGCTGATAAACTTGCAAATATCTTGCTGATAAATTTAACCGCATAAATTTGGATTATGGGTATTTTAAATTTTTCAATTAATACAGGTTTTCGAAGATCCAAGCGTTTTCAAAAGTTTTTGAAGCGACACATTTTATGAAAGAACTTTCAATAGTATACAATTTGACACACATGTTATATGCATATCGTGGGGTTACAAGTGAAGCACACACTACGTCAAAAAACATGATTTTGAGAAAACGCTGATCAAAACATTTTTATTTTAACTTCTTTGGAATTGACATAATTAAATCAAATTAAATTATAGTAATGGTATTTTTTGGTTATTACGAACCATTCTTGACTCTTTCAACATTAGAAAGCAACTAAGTCCCTTAGTGTGTTTTACCTGTAAGAACTACTTGGCTTGAGTACTTAATGTGATTACAAATTTATTTAAAAAACTGAATTAAATAAAGTATGACTTAGTGGGTTTCACCAGTAGAAACAGCTCATTTTTGTGTGTAAGATAAACTAAAAATCTGAAAATTAATAATTTTGACTTAGTGTGTTTCACTTGTAACCCCACGATATTTTTTAATATAAATTTACGAATGATTAACACAGTCTATGTTGTTTAAAAGTAATTAATGTACTCAACAGGGTCCCCCGCCCCGCCCTACCCGCAGGCTTCTCGGGGAACAAGTAATTAATGTATAATTAAAATGTTTCCCTGTAGGGGTAACCGGGGCACGTTTACCCAGTGCCCTTTTTTTCAAAATGTTTTATAGTGGATGTGCCACCAGTCGTGACAGAATGATGTTGATCCTTAGCAAGTACTCTCACATTTTTTTAGCTTACGTCGAGCTTGGGTTTAGCATCTGGGGAGGATAACCAATTTTCTACCAACTTGAGTAAATTCAGTGTTGAACTTATTGTGAACTAAGAAAGCTTAGAAAAAAATAAACAAATATATGAATAATTAGAATAACTTTATCCTTGTTTTAGAACAGTACTCGTAAAAGCAAAAATGATTTCATTTTACGTTAAAAATAAATCCGAACAAGGCGACGGGGCACGTTTACGCAAGTTCTTACTACGTAAACGTGTCCTTAAAGCTTTCTTGCGTCGTACTGTGTCAAACCTTTTTGGTATTTTCAGGCTATTTAATTTTGCAAATCATCATTTAAGGTTTAATTGAGTAAGAGATTCGTTTCTAGTGGCTCAACAATCATAGTTATGTCTTCTTGTCTATTCGGCTTTCATTTTACAGACTATTCTGCCCTTTATAGATGGTAATATTTATAGATGGAAGACTTTATTTTATAGGTGGTATTATGTTCAAAGAACTAACATAACTGTTTTAGATGTCAAAATAATGAAAAATGCATCTCTGTAAGTAGGAGTGAGTCAATAAGTGAGACTGTGTAAACTTGCCCCAGGTACGGGGCACGTTTACGTAACAGACATAGACCTAAAAATTAATTTTTTAACGCTTAAATACTCAAACAGGGCAAAAACTGAATGCACAAACTTCAACTTTATTAACAGCGTTATAAGACCATAACGTCTAAAATGTCCTAAATTGAAACATAAACATAAGAAAATTCATTGAAAAAAATCCACGTAAGCGTGCCCCGGTCTACCCAATAATAAAATATCACTTCTAACGTGTATCTTTATGACACACAATATTTCTTTCTTTTTTAATTTCGAGTGAAATCGTCTTCTTTTCCAGAAAGTGCTCCCGAAGTGAAGTGGATCAAAACTGAGCTCTTCATTTCATATCTGCCGTGCGTCATTCGTGGCCGTGATCACAGGAAGTGAGTACTCCAGTTTAAAAATAAAAAACGTAATCATTGAAAAATGTCTCCGATGGAAGAAGCTTCGACGGATTAACTAATGAGGTTAATGAGTCATTGCCTCGAAACATGTCGTCTCGAATAGCGCAAGAGCTCCAACTCGTTCGAAAATGATTGTGTGTTGATATGCTTAGATGCATCTTTGATTTTGTTATCTGTTCCAGGGGTCCTTAGCCTTTTTCAAAACAGCCCCGACTTGGACTTTTTTTTTTTTTTTACTTTTCATGTAGAATCTCATGAAAAAATAAACAGTTTGTTTTTTTCCGTTGTCCGTCATGAAATATTTTTTATTATCTCTGCTTTTTCTCTTTTTTAATACGCTTTTATTAGTTTCACATGTGGGTTTGTATGAATGCATGAATGGATGTAACTCTGAGTAAAAGATAAAATTCACGTTCTTTACAATGAGTTATTCTAGCCAATGGCGATTGCCGTTTAATTTGGACTTCAACTAACACTCCTCTCTCATAAGCAGCTCTTGAACCGACTTGGAGAATACGTAAAACGTTCAATACGAGTATTAGCTTAAAGCCTGTTTTGGGTGACCAGAGTGTTTCTACCGGTTTGAGATGGCATTGAGAATACGCCGTTAATAATAAATATTAATAGTATAGATTATTCAATATTGTAACTAACATAGAGAGCATTGAAAGAATTAAATACAAAAGTCAATATATCATTTAAATTAAACCAAATACTAAACTAAGTAACCTTTACTTTTGCTCTATTTATAACAGAATATATTTTCTGAAGAATCAGCACAACTTGGGTCTTCGTTAACTTCAAGCAGATAATACAAATTAGCCCAGGAAAAAAATGGATGCAAAAAAAGAAAAGGTTTCATGTGTAACCATGAAACAGCAGCAAACGAAATTTTTAAAATTAATTCAATAGGAGTCAAAGTTAAAGAAAGAAACAATGGATTGAGCAAAGAAGTGCTAAGCACAATTACATGCATTGAAACAGATTGACAGATAACATGATTTTTACTACTGTTATTTTATTTATTTATTTTATTTTATTTTTATTTTTATTTGGTTACAAATAAGTGGAAAATAAGCAGTTGTCTTTACGTTTTTACTAACTAAATGAGAACTAATTTTTTTGTTAGAAAAAAGCATCTTTACGTTTTCCCTAAATACTGTATTAAACTGTTTTTAGAGTTTCACTTGTTTTTTTCTGGAAAAAAAGCTAAAAAACAAACATTCCTTTTTAATGAATAGTTTTTGAAGGAGAAAAAGAAGAAGAAGAAGAAGAACGAAAACACAGTGGAGAAGATGAAAAGATAAACTATCAACACCAGGCAGGCTTCCAACTTTTTTTAAACAGTGATAAATCATTTTCATCATATCTTATCATCTCGTGAGATTAAAACCCTTCAGTCTCGAGCGAAAACGTTTATGAAATTTAAAAGAGATAAGATGTCTGTCACGGAATCAATTCCAGAATGTTTTTTTCTGGAATATTTATTAACTTTTTTGAAAACGTAAGCAAAGTATGTCGTTCCTGCTAAATTCTACATTACAATAAACCTTACTGCAGCAATATGAAATTAAATGTCGCAGTGCCAATTGGTGAACGGAATGCGAGATTGCGAAGCGATTGATGAATAATTAAAATGTTTTTGCCCGGAATACAAAACTTTTACTTCTATCGTGTATCTTCACGACACGCAATTTTCTTTTTTTTTTTTAATTATTATTTTTATATAACGATTTATTTTAAAAAATCAGTTCAAGACTTTATAAACACCCTGAATATCACATTAAAAACCAACCTCGTTTCTGAAAAAATTAAGAGACAAAATTTACTAATGGAAAATTATGAAACGGGCTTTTGATTAGGAAACCTCCTCGAAAATAATTTTAAAAAAAATGACGTCTTGAATTCAAATTCTGATTTTACATTGATGAATTTCGACAAGTGTGTGTGTCCAATTGGCCGTGGTGTGTCTTTGTGTGTAGGCGGTCATGTGTCATGTATGTGAGTGTGCTACCGTCTGTCTGTATGTGTGCGTGTTACCATGTGTGTGTGTGAAGAACATGGGCGCCACCACCAGGAGGAGAATTGGTCGGTGGGCGTCCGTGGAGGTGGAGCAGGGGGAGCCCACCCTGTTGCAGATTCAGAGTTCAAACTGAAAAAAAGAACCACACGGCAACTCAGGTCTGAAATGAAAAATAGTTTAAAAAAAAACTAAAAAATACGCTTTTAGAGTAACTGATTTCCCTCTTTTCAAAACTATTGAACATCCGCTAAGTTTACTTGCACTTAAAAAAAACCAACATGTAATATAGTTTAGCCCTTAGTATTAATAATAGTATTAAATATATTACTTTATATGTGTAAATAACGTAAATTTTATCTCTTCTTCAGAGTTACATACACACATACAAGCAAACCCACATACGAAACTAATAATCAAAATATAGTTTAAGAAAACTAAAAAATCCACTTTTAAGTATAGTTTAGCCTTTTGTATTAGTAATAAAATGAAATATATTACTTTTATATTTTCTTTTATTTCAAAGAACGTGAATTTTATCTTTTATTCAAAGTTATACAAGCAACTGAAACATTTGTTACACATCAACATGAAATATAGTTTAGCCTTTAGTGTTAATTATAGTATTAAATATATTACTTTTATATTTGTAAAGAACGCGAATTTTATCTTTTATTAAGAGTTGCGTACATGCAAACAAACAAACCCACATGTGGAACTAATAAAAGCGCGTTAATAAACAACAATACAACAATTTGCTATTGCGCAAAATCTAATAGCAATAATGAAAATAATAAATAAGGAAAAAAGACTGCTAAATTTCCAATTGGGATCCAACTGATCCCCGTTTACTTCGTTTTAAATACAACTACACTAAAAAATATAAAATGTGCACAACAACAACAACACTCTAGAACAACTTTCATGCATAAAACTCTTTGTGACAGAAAATTAGTAGGACTGTTTAAGACAAAAGTGAAACATGCAAGTTTAACGAGTGACGTCGAGACTGACGTGTGTGCCACGACAAATACAAATGAATTGTCAACGTAATTAATGTAAAAGGTGAAAATAATGGATCGTGTTCTTTTGAGTACTTTGTAGTAGTGAGAACTATGTCTGAATTAAGGAAACTTGTGAAATATGAATTTAAGTTTGCAAAGAGATGGAATAATGAATGGGAACGACAGCCGTGCAGTCATCAATATCAGGGCCTTGAGCCGCAAAAACAACAGGTGAGGAGAAAGGCTGATTCATAAGTGTTGAAGAGCCTCGGCATTATTGAACTCCGCGAAGATGTTAAATCAGGACGTTTTACTACGATCTGATTTTCCATCATTGAGTTTAACCAACGCCTCCACAACACTAAATGCCTGCAACTTTCTGGTTTTTTGCGCAGAGCAAAATTTCGGGCTTGGTTCACGATACACTGCCATCTACCGGAGTTCTTCGAGAAAAAGAAATTAACGATTGGTTCATATCTAAATTTAAATTTAAAAATCAACCAATCAAAAAATTTAATTCGAACATTGTTTGGATCCATCGCCAATAGCTGCAAAATTTCGGGCTTGGTTCACGATACACGGCCATCTACCGGAGTTCTTCGAGAAAGAGAAAGTAGTGATTGGTTCCATTTCTAAATTTAAATTTAAAAACCAACCAATGAAAAAATTAAATTTTTAAGTGGTGAAGCCGCAAGGTGGCGATTAAAGTGGAACCAACGACAACCGTAGTAAAGCAAATGTACTAGGCATTTAGTATTTAGGAGGCGTTGGTTTAACCGAAGACGTAACCAGTCTTTTATTTCGGAGAGGGTTTTACCGAATACTTTTCTAGTGAATTTTACATGATCAATAAAATTTTATGATTTTCGTTTGTTCTGTTACTTTTTGTTACAATAGTTTACTTTAATGAGAGTGTTCTGCTTTAAGAGTATTCACATGAGTATTCACATGTAAAAGATGCCGAATCTACTAAATGAAGAAAAAAAATCGAACTTGTTCACAGTATTATTTCCCCCTGTTAAATATTCGATTTACTTTTTAAGTAACTCAACCTTAATTCATATATATTTTTTATATTGGTAAAATAGGGTAAATATATACGGCTCAGCATTTTTACATTTAAAGAATTTTGATGAATTTAAGTTTGCAAAGTTATATATTTGTTAGGGTCAGGTGTGTAAAGTTTTAAGGAAAACGCTGTATAGTTTGTAAGAGATACTAGTCCCAATAACAATAATAAAAACAAATACCGCATATAAAGCACTATGGTTTGTATAATTATCAGTATTTATTTTATTTTATGCTTCATGCGGTCTAAAGCAACACAATACAGCAGAACCTGGATTAACTGAAGTTATCTAGCCAGAAAATCATCGGTAAATCGAAAATTCCGGATGAAAGAGAGTAGAGAAGTGTGGGGCAAAGTGAAATAGTTGCAGAAACTTGCCGTTTTCAAAACGAATTAATTGGAGATTTGTTTCGAAGATTACAGAACATCAAGAAAGAGCAATGTCATTTATAAAACATATTACATTGTAACCCTGTTTTTTTATTTTTATTTCTTTTTTAAAATTTTTTAATTTAGTTATTTATTTATTTAGTTTCGACAGTAAATTTTTCATCAAAAAAAAAAAAAAAAAAAGGAATAAAAGAAAAAAAAAATCACTTTTTGTTTTTATGGGGTAAAGTAAATATAAAAGATTTTTTCTAATGAAATAGTTTTTAAACTATTATTAAAAATATTTTTGATTAAATGAGTAAACAAAGTAAAAAATATGAGACTAAATGAAAAGAAAATGAAACAATAAAGGAATACATAAATGATTGAATTAATTAATATATGAGAAAAAATAACCGAGTGAACAAAATAGTGAATGATAAAGAAAATAAATGCATAGAGGAATCAAAAAAGGAGTTATTAAATGACGTAATGTAAATGAAGTAACTAATAAGTAAATACCTATGTTATTCAACAAGAGATTGAATAAATAAAAGAAATGAACTATTTCACTTAACTCGGCATGCACTTTACTATTTATACAAAGCATTTAAAAAACAAATGAGCTTTCGCTTAAGTAAATAAATGATGCACCGAATACACTACCCAACAGCAAAAATGGATCCTGCTCAAAAATAGTTAGTACCCGAGCATTTGGTCTCGCTATACATGAAAATTACCATGAAAAGTTGAGATTATTTCTTGTTTTCCAGATACAGAGCCAACTGAGGTAGTAAAATCTCATAATTGTTATATTTTCCCTATCTGACAGAAGCACCTCTCATGAAACGTACCGCCTTAAACTTCGATCCCTGTGAGACAGAAAATCTTACTGCATGAAACGCCATGGGTTTTCAAGAAATTTGAATTCCAGGACAAGAAATACTCAAAATGAACACCTAGTAGGTCCACCCATTTCTGCTTCCACCTATGCTTGCACTGCTCGGAATAAGGAACTTCATGAAACCTCACTGTAAAAAAATTAATGTTGCTTTTACCGTATAATGCAGCTAATTTTATAGTAATAGGGCCGTGGTAGCCCGATCGGTAAGGCGTCGGACTCGTGACCGGAGGGTCCCGGGTTCGATCCCAGCCGATCAAAGATCCACCGTCTTCATTAATGGTGGTTGGGGGACGTTAAATACAGGGTATCCACTCTTATCGTGGCCTAATAGCTAATTTCTAAACCGTTAGAGATAAGCATATATAGTTCATTTAGGAAAAAATCTCTAAATTACGAAAGAAATTTGGGTCTATGAAATGTTTTTCAAAAAATCAAATTTTGAAAGAGTTACGAAATTTAAATTTTTATACAGATCCCCAGTCGTATCAATCATATTTAGTAAAACATTTTTGATACTGTAACGTTTAAAACTAAAAAAAAAATCACTGTTCTACGACAAAAATTGACCGAGTTATGACGTTTTGAAAAATCAAGATTTTGAAGGATTGTATGACGTGATCGAGAGATCGCTTAAGGGACCGTATGCGAAATCCTTCAAAATCTTGATTTTTCAAAACGTCATAACTCGGTCAATTTTTGTCGTAAAAGAGTGACTTTTTTCAGTTTTAAACGTTACAGTATCAAGAACGTTTTTCTAAACATGATTGATAGGATAGGGGGGTTGTATAAAATTTAAATTTCGTAACTCTTTCAAAATTTGATTTTTTGAAAACATTTCATAGACCCAAATTTCTTTCGTAATTTAGAGATTTTTTCCTAAATGAACTATATGCTTATCACTAACGGTTTAGAAATTAGCTATTGGGCCACGATAGGAGTGGACACAGAGTATATCGTGGTCACAAAGTCCTCCAAGTGAAACGATACCTCTGGGAGTGCCGGGTCAAGGATTTGCTCGGCCCTTGGTCTGGTTCAAAAAGAACAGAGCGCTCTTCAGGGCCCTATCCCGGTTAAACCACGAGTCGTGGTAGGTACGGAGACCCTGGAGTGTGTGAAATTTTACAGTAATAAGCTGTAAAAATTGCTAATTTTACAGTAATAAACTGCAAAATTTCTACTTTTACAGTACTAAACTGTAAAATTGCTAATTTTACAGCAATAAACTGCAAAATTGCTAATTTTAGTTTATCACCGTGCATTTTACAGTTTGAAATTGGAACCTCGGCTGCCCATAATACACTATAAAAACAACAGTTCATTTTTTGCAGTGTATAATTAAAGATGGTTTTCAGAACTTTGGAGGGGAATTCCCGAGATTTATTGAATGTATTCTTTGTGTGAAGTACCGTTGTTTGTTTACAATTTTCAAGCTGCAGTATGTTTAAAATAATTGATGTTATTAGTTTTCCGAGCTCCAACAATAATGAGGACTACAAGCCAAATAAGTTTTTAAAAATACAGCCTTGAGTAATGCAGAGTAAACAACAGCAAAAAAAGAAAGAAAATAAATAAACATAAAACATAATATAAGCAAATATGCGATAAAACTAGTATAACGCTGTTTGTAATTGGATTGGAACCGAGTCAAAAAATGCATCAATAAATAGCTAAAATAAACAAAAACCCTAAATTTAAATTGTCGCTAATTGAAATTCGCAGCATCTTATTTTGTTTAAGAAAGAGTAATCACCTTTCTTAAAATGCTGCTGATTTAATCTGGGCTTACAGTGATTTTAAACACATTTTGTGCTTTTCTCTTCAGTTCACTTTGAAAGATTAAAAGAAAAGAAAAAAAAGCACTGTAAACTTATTACCACGAAAAACTTTTTATAGAAAAATATTAATGTGCATAAAAAGGCTTAAATAAATGAATTATGCTTTTTAGACGTTTTATCATCAATTATTGTGTTAATGTACATCGAAATCATAGCAAGGAATTAAATTATTGCCGGTTCTGAAAATTGAAATTAGGCAAACATGTACTTAAATTTAAAAAAAAATATTTGCGAAATTGAAGATTTTATTAAAGTTTGATAATAAGTTGACTTTATAGCTTAATTGGACAGCAAGACCAGAGCATCTAAGAAAACACATTCCCTAGAGGAACTTTTTTAATTTCAAATACATGGTGACCCAGAAGTCACTTTACATTTTGAAAATTAAATAACTTTTTTCCTATTAATATATTTCTTTTTCTCTTTCCAGAATTAAAAAATATAATCCCTGGAAATTTTTGGCATGGATAAGTTTACAACAGAACAACGAGTGAAGATAGTTGAATTTTACTTTGAAAATGGACGGTCAATTGTTGCAACGCAAAGATCGTGCGCCATTTTAATGTTCGACATCCCCCTAGTAGGCAATAAGGAACTTAAGTGTCGCGTTTTCAACAGCATGGCTCTAATCAATCTAATTTTCCTTTAGCTACCAGTTTGTTTAACCCTCGAAGCTAAACCAACCATAACCGAGCATCCCGCTCGGTTATGGTCCATTCCAGACTGATAAGTTTTACAGTGAACTCTCACTTATACGCCGGCCCTGAGAGAGACGCATAAGCAAACAAGCCTATTTAAAGGTCTAAAGCGCAACATAAGTTCTAATGAGAGCATGAATAAAAATGTTTGTATAGAAAAGGGGCATATTACTGCGGTTTGGCACTTGGCAATTACTGTATCGTAACTACAATGATAAAGAGAGAACAAAAATTGTAGCGTACCTAATCATAAATTGTTCCCTTTAAAACGATACATAATAGATAATTGTCCCACTCCGAATTCTAGTTCATACGGAAAAAAGGCCTTCCGTGACCAATAAAGGTAAAACAGAAAGTGAAGGAACATGCTTATTTAAAAAAAATAATAAAAATAAATTTTTAATATTTTACAAAAAATTCGGCGCATAAGTGAAATATTTATCTTTAGAGCGACGCATAAACGAATGATATTATCATTATAATGCTATAGAATGTGCTGGGACCATTTAAAACCATCGTATAAATGAAAAAGGCGCATAAAGGAGGCGGTGTATAAGTGAGAGTTCACTGTAATAAAAACGACACTACAGTCTCTGGATGACATAGCCGAGCTGCCGGTATATTACATACAGCAATGATAATTAAAGTTGACTATTTTCAGTTTCGTGATACAGTTTTGACGCATAGCGCCATTAATCATTTCAAAGGGTTCAAGCCATATAATGACAATTCTCTTCTAATTGCACATTTTTCTTTTTACTTTACGAAGAAATATCATTTGACGAACCTTGACTGAACAAAGCTGGACTACACGTTACCGTGATTGAATAATTTATCGCCCCAATAGCTGTTCTAGTCACTCAAGAAACAAAATATACTCTTCACTTTTTTTCTCCAACTCTGACGATATCTTTTGCACCACAAAAAGTAACAACCACTACAAGTTTAACTGCAGCTGTTGGAATCTTCATACCTTTGGACGAAGGGGGGAAAAAAGAAATGGATTGACATAAATCGTCAGCAGGGAATGAAATCTTCACTGAATGGGCCATCCTTCAGCAAATTAAAAGATGATGTTCATTTTGCCCCTCCCACCGAACTTTCCTCGATCTCTGGATTCCAAAAATTTCATTAGAAGACGTCCTCGAGCAGTTTGAGATAAGAAGAGGGAGGAGGACGGAGGAAAAGGCAATCATGATGTCTGAGGTAAGGACTTTTTACGTTACAAAACTTAAGTTTGATGTCTCTGTGTGGGAGATATTCTATTACTCTGTGCAGAGTATATTCTGTCTGAAATGGACGAAATATTATATTAATACACTAAAAAATGAATTTTACAGTATATTACAGCTAATTTTATACTTAATAAACTATAAAAGTTGCTAATTTTACAGTAATAAATTGTAAATTTGTTGATTTTACAGTAAGAACCTGTATATAGCCAATTTTACAGGAATAAACTGTAAAATTGCTAAATTTACTGTTTAATAGTGTGCATTTTAAAGTTTTAAACTGGAACCTCTGCTGCCAGTATTATACTGTTGTTTTTACAGTATAATACAGCTAATTTTGCGGTAATAAACTAAAACTGTGGTAATAAACTGTAAACTTGCTAATTTTGCAGTTTACTACTGTGCATTTCACAATTTTTAAATGGAACCTCTGCTGCCAGTATTATACTGTAAAAATAACTGTTTATTTTTTGCAGTGTAGCAGATTAAGACACATTATTCATAACCGGTGTGATTTTTTTTATAATCACGGAACAGTGTCACATACTTTCTCTATATGGTATTCTATGTGGAGGAAAATCTGTCAAAAATAGCAAAAATATTATTTGAATAGATTATCAATAAACAGTATTTACAATCTGCGTAAACAGGATTTTTTCATCATAGAAATAGTATAGCAGACTCTCTCTATGTCAACCTCTATGTGGGAAAAAATCTGACTAAAAATTAGGAAATATTGTATGAATAGGCAATCAAGTATCAGTATTCACAATCTGCGTAAACCAGATTTTTTTTTTTATCTTGCTAACAGTATCGCAGACTCTCGTTCTATATCAGACTCTAACGTGGGAAAAAAATCTGACTTAAATGGAGGAAAGATTATATGAATAGACAATCAAGTATCAGTATTGATAATCTGCACAAACTGAATCTTTTTTTTTTTTAATCGTGGAAACAGTATCGCAGAATCCCTCCGTGCGAGAAAGAAAACCTGACTGAAATGGAGAATTGAAGAGCTTAGGAGATGAAGGGGTTATGTGACAAAACAGAAATTGCGAGTAATTAAAGCTCAAAGTTTTATTATTACAGTTGTTGCAGCTTTTTTGGTTTCTGGTTTTGTCGTTAGTGTGTGCATGAAATTGGTCTAATGACATCTACTTTTTGATGCACCAAGTTTTATTTGCTTACTTGTATCTATTGCTTACCATTATCTAGAGTGTTCATTTTAAAAATGTAACATAGCCCCTTCATTCTCCAAGCCCTTCAATTACTTCACGAATAGACGAGCAAGAATCAGTATTGATAGTTTGCGTAAACCGAACATCTTTTTTAATTGCAGAAACAGTATTCCTGTCTGCCTATTCTATGCAGTTTAAAATCTGTCTGGAATGTAAAACACATTGTATGAAAACGCGGATCAAGAAAACGATATTGCAAAAACACATTCTGAAGTCCTTCTATTTTTAAGATGACTGCAGCTTAGAAATAATTATTTTGAGTTTTTGCAGTCATGTTAAAGAAGCCGTCACTAATTTTAAACTTTCTGAAATTCCTCATAAATAATTGCTGCAAAAACATACACGACGTGTCATTTTAAATAGAAGTAGGGTCCCTAGCAGCATCATCTCATCGGCAAATGATCGGCCATTCATCGAAACCCGATGAAATTCTCATCGGCCGATGATCCAATATGTCTCATCGGCCAAACAGAATCCGAGCAGCAAAATCCGATGAGTTTTGCTCGAAATACGATGAGATTTGGAGCAATTTACGAGCAGAACAGTCCCCTGCCGATGAATTTCATCGGGAAACTTGATTGGAAATGTATCGTTTTCTGATGGAATATAGCTCTGCTTATTTTCATCGGGAAAATTGATCGGAAGGATATCGCTTTCCGATGAAAAGTAGCTCATTGAAAACCGTGCTCGGATACTGATCGGAATGATGTCATCGTGCGTTACGGGATCAGTTTACGAGGAGTTCGATGATCGACCGAGCAAAATCCGATGAGTTGATGCTACTTGGGGTAGACCAACAAACGAATGAACACCCACTGAATGAGCAGATTTTAGTTTGCTTCAAAAAATAAAGTTTAAAAAGTTTTTTCTTTGACAAATTGGCAACAGGAACTTCCTTCCATGCAATATTTAAAAGAAAACGACTAGAAAATGTTATGATTGTTCATTGCTTGGGGGTGTTCATTTACTGAAGTAGTGCACTTTTTTTTTTAATTTAAACTCCTCGCACACCTGAAGTAAAATCATAGAATCATGCGGTTCTCCCTATTTTTGTTAATAGTTAACCTAGTTAACTGTATTTATAAACTACCCTGTATTTATAAGTTAACTGTATTTATAAACTATATTTTTAAGGCTTCTACAAGCGTATTTCACTAATTACGTAATGAAAATTGAAAATACACTGCAAAATTTTTTATCAAACACGTTTTCATTCTCCGAATTTTAAATAAAATTTTAGCATCATGAAAAGCGGGGAGAAAACTCAACTGGGTTTCTTAAGCTATTGAATCTTCTTAAGCGCCCCCTTCCCCCGACCTTGCCGTCTCAAACGCTTCCACCGATTCCCCTCCCCTAAACTATAAGCTTGGGCAAAAAGTAAATTAAATGCATAAAACAGGTAGAGGAATAAATACGTTCAGAAAATGCAATCATATTCTGTTTCTAACTTTGGAATTGATGACTTTTGTAAGAAAACAGACGAAAACTTTGTATTACGAAATAAGTAAAGTGAGACAACCGGTATAAAAGTATAAATAAAAACAATCAAAAAGAGTTTCATCTCTAAATGTGGAAAAAACTAAAACACTTTTTAACTCTTTTTAAATGCTTTTATTTGAACTTTAATGCACATTATCTCATTATACTCATTGATGACTATTCTCATAGTCTTTTCTGTTTTCGTATTTTCACCCATCTGAAATAAATTTTACTCTGCTAAAAAATGTTAAGGATTATTTTCACACAATACTAGTTTTCGATGAGGTTACGAGTTTTTTTTTTATGAAATTGTGCTTAAATTTGTGCTTTTTTTAGCAGGTTTCAAAGCCATTAATTTATTCATTCCATTGTTAACCGATTTCATTTTTGGACGAAAAGGAAAGAAGGCACAAAGGTTACAATTTTTTATAAATTGCCAGCTTCTATTTGTTAAAAAATGAAATATATACTTAAAATGTATAAACATATAATTGATTCTAGTACAACGCCTTTAAAAGGATTTTCCATTTTCCCTCTACTGCTTTCTAATGCACAACATCTAGGTTTGTTTGCATGTATGTATGCATGTATCTCTGAATAAAATATAAAATTCACGATCTTTACAAAGATAAAAGTAATATATTTAATACTATTATTAATACTAAAGGCTAAGGGTCATTTTCATCATATGCTTACATTTCAAAATTTTTAAGTAATTTTTTTAACTTGCTATTTTCTTTTAGAATCACTAACAGATGTTTAGTCACATATTTTAGGTGTGTGAAAAAGTAATTAGTTGTACACTTTGATGAATAATTAAGTATTCAAATGCTGTTGTAAAACTTTAAGTTGCAAGGAAAATTGTCGTTCATTACCATACAAAATACCAATATGAATTCTCACCTTTGAACTATCATAGCGCCTAGAACCAACTTAATATGAAAATACTTGCTTCTTGAAGTTTAAAACGACGTTTGTGATTGTTAAAATATTGATAAAAACTGTATGGTAACGGATTTGACCAATAACGGACTTGACATTTCAACCAAAATGTCAAATTATGGCTAGGTTGTTGAATTTAAAAATTGAAAAATAATATGAATTTTTTAGAGTTGTATAATAAACAATATTTAGGGCTAAAAGTTAGGAAAAATTAAAAATTAATACTAAAATCTTTAGTAACGGACTTGACAAAGAATAAAAATACGCACCTGGAAGAAATTTTATGCGAAACGCCACAGCAATACTTCTCCACTCAGGGAAACAAAATGGTACAAAATAGTTACGTCATTAATTTGTTAAGTTAACTGAATACGTGTTACCATCTTTTGACTTCAATAAATACCTTTTTCAGCAAAAATAATCTTAGGGTAACGGACTTGACAAGAACTTCTAGACAAAATATATTCATACATTTCTTATTGAAATAAAATTGCTATTGTCAATATTTATTATGAATACCATATACTAATAGTCAATATATAAAAATAATATGTTGCATTTACTTTTTTTGACTATTAAGTATAGGAAAAGAATAGTTGAACTTGTGAAAATAGGAAATGGACAAGCGTTTTTGCCTTAATTCTCATTTTTAAACACTTATATAAAAATAAATAAATAAATTTCAATAATTTGTTGAGTGGTAGAATTTTTTTGGGGATATTTCTTGCAGAAAATAATTGTTCGCATTGAACTTAAAATATAAGTTATGTTTTAAAATCGTCTTTTTAACCTCCGGACAGTAAATGTAAGCAAATTTTGAAAATGACCCCTAAACTATATTTTACGTTTTTGTATTATAAGTGTATGTAAACTTAGCAGATATTCAGTGGTTTTGAAAATCAGAGGAAAATCAGTGGTGATCACAGCAAATTCGAATTTAAAAGTGTTTTTTTTTTTTTTTAGTTTTTTTAAACTATATTTTCAAATTATTCTTTTTTCTTGTTTCAGATGTCTTCTCGAAAACAACTGAATATATTTTGATTTTAAAAACATTCTAACCTCTGATCGGTATTCAGGGTCGGGGTGTTTTGAATTTTGAATTTAGTCTTTATACTTGGTCACATTAATTGTTGTTGACCGACAAAGAAATAAAACCGTGATAAATACGTGATATCTCATTCAGATGTAATAATTTTTCAAGACAAAGCTCACTTACTACATGAACTACCCACTCTTAATAAAAGCGTAATAATTATTGGCGTTTTCTTCAAAAGAAAACTCATCAGAGATATTTTGCGATTTCGTGGTGCACACTAATCTTCCTGCTTGGGGCATATCTGAAAAGAAGAGCTATCTAGAAAAGCGATGATATTAATGGATGCAAATAACATTGCTTGCTAGCCATCGGCTTTTTATGAGGAAAGTAAGATGGTCGGATTTTCAGCTAGCGAGCGGTAACATCCAGTGCTATTGCAGTTTTTTTTTTTTTTTTTTTTCTGCAAAAGAGAGAGAATGCAGCTAACACGAAATGGTTTTGTGTAAAATGCAATGGAATTACTTTTCGCTTAAGACGCTTTTCTTATTGAAATGTAATTACAGTCGAACCTCGTTAATTCGAGCACGCTTAAAACGAGTTACAGTACACTCCCGATTATCCGCGGAATTGGGTGGCACGGGTATCACGGATAATCCGAAAAAAGTATACAGGGTGTCCACTCCAATCGTGGACCAATAGCTAATTTCTAAACCGTTAGAGATAAGCATATAGTTTATTTAGGAAAAAATCTCAAAATTATGAAAGGAATTTTGGGTCTATTCAATGTTTTTCAAAAAATCAAATTTTGAAAGAGTTACGAAATTTAAATTTTTATACAGCCCCCCAGTCCTATCAATCATATTTAGTAAAACATTCTTGACACTGCAACGTTTAAAACTAAAAAGAAATCACTCTTCTACCACAAAAATTGACCGAGTTATGACGTTTTGAAAAATCAAGATTTTGAAGGATTTCGCATACGGTCCCTTAAGCCATCTCTCGATGACGTCATGAAACAATGCAAAATCTTGATTTTTCAAAACGTCATAACTCGGTCAATTTTTGTGGTAGAAGAATGATTTTTTTTTAGTTTTAAACGTTACAGTGTCAAGAATGTTTTACTAAACATGATTGATAGGACTGGGGGGCTGTATAAAAATTTAAATTTCGTAACTCTTTCAAAATTTGATTTTTTGAAAAACATTGAATAGACCCAAAATTCCTTTCATAATTTGGAGATTTTTTCCTAAATAAACTATATGCTTATCTCTAACGGTTTAGAAATTAGCTATTGGTCCACGATTAGAGTGGACACCCTGTATAATAAAAAAGGTAAAAAATGTATTTTGCTTTAAAATAATTGCATTACACCTAAAACGTGATATGTAGAAACAGTGACGATAGATACATCATAAAAATTATTTGCATTTGAGATTCTCAAGCATATAAAATTTATAAAGAAGTGGTACTTACGATAACGCCCAAGCAAAATAATTTATTGGATGAAGTATACTCCACTCTTGGATAAAAATTTTAAGAAAAAACAAAATTTAAATTCGTGCTTTTTCGAAAAAATCAGTTAATTGTATTTTTGCTCTACAAGAATAAAGTTTCCTTAGAATTTTTTTTTTCCATGAGACCCTTGCGGATAATCGTGAATTTACTGTACTGGTGAGATGAACTACATTTCCGATCCCCGCCTAATTGTTTTTTGTTTATCTATTCGAATAAGACGAGCTACGGTTAAGACGAAATGATTTCAAATGCCCCTTTGAGTTCGTTTTAACGAGGTTCAATACTCTCTTAAATATGTAAGACTGCAAATGCATGTCCTTACCAAGATCTTTCGGACAAAAAAAGTTTGCTCGAATCGGTTCACTCAAAAGTTATTACTGGGGCAAATCTTTTTAACTGTTTAAATTGAACATTTTTGTTTCAAATTGAAAAATGAAATGCGGGAATGAGATGTCCTTGTCAAGATCTTCTAAACAAAAAACCGTTTGCTCAAATTGGACTGTTCATTCAAAAGTTACTGAGGGGGGGGGTGGACAGACCGACAGGCACAGATTTTCCCCCTTTTTAAAACCCTACTGTCCAAATTTAAAGTTTTCGACATTTATTTAATTATTTACTTGTACGCTTTTAATGTTTTTTTGTCTTTCTTTTACTTCAAATAAAAAATAGGCTAGAAAGGGGAGTGAGTGTATGGGAAATCACGTTATTAATTGAAAAGTTCTAAATCGCATTTGCGCATGGCGACTGTCATTTGGAAACGGTGTGGAAGGTAGATGTACAGCAAAAGCAGAATATTAGGAGGTTACAGGAACAAAAGCTGTCAGCTGAAACAAATTGATGAGTTCAACAGGGGCTAATTGCGCGCTTTCGAGGCAAGATTTACGACATAATGAAAAGCGACTCTTGGAACGTTGAGCAGAAAATCTATTTACATCTTCTTTGTATTTGTTAATCGCTTTTAATACCATGAAATAAATTACTCGTCCCAGAAAAAGAAAATTGTCTTGATAGTGAGTAAATGATGAATTGATAATTGTTCTTGTTAAAACGGAATTAAACACCAATAAAATTATTTGGTGGAGTTTAATTGTTAGTTATTAAACCTTATGCACTTCATTGATGCAAAAAAGTTGGCAGCCTTTTTAAAATTTTGAAAAACAGTCTATATTGTATTCCGAAATCAGACGGAATTCTCAAACTTATTACGAAAAAAAAAACTTTTCATAAAATTCATATTCATTTCAAGAGATCCTTGTTATATATACCCTTAAATTTCGTTTTTGTGACGAGTTAAAAATAATCTGAGCTTTTGATAATCTAAAGAAATGAAAAAAAAAAATATATCTAAAAATCTAAATGCAATAATTTTCAAATTTTGTTTTTGATTAACAGAATTTTCATTTCATTCTTTAAGAAATTTTTAAATAAAAATATTTTATAAATAGTGACTTTGCATGAAAAAGAAATATAGTAAGCCAAAATTTACGAAATGGAATTAAGTCAATTTAATTAAACATTTCCGCGCGATGCAATTTGGATACCCTAACTAGTATTTTAAAATAGGAGGGGAGGAAAAATATAAATCCTAATGCATTGTTATCCAAATTGTTTTCTAGTTAGTAAGTCTTTTTTAGTAAATAATCAAAAATACATTTTAACAATAGCAAATAGCTATTTTAAGAAATCGAGGAAACATCCTTGCCGAAAAGAAACGAAAAAGAAAAGAAAATAATAGAGAGAAATTCTGCGAAAGTAAATAAAGACCAGGAAAAAACTGGTGGGCTTATAAAGTAGAAGTAGTCACGAACAACAGTATGTTCGCAAGTTAAATAAAAAAGTCAATGAGAAATCGGAAAAAACCTAAAAATTAACAAGTATCTTAGAATGAACTGCAGTGAATCTTGCTTGCTTAAGGTAAGATTTTGCTTTGGGTTCTCGAAAAAGGGGCAGTTTTTAAGAATTTCTAATGAGATTGTGTACTGCGATATTGATGCAGGTATATTTAGCTTAATAAAAGCACGTTTGAAATACGCTTAAAATAAATTTGCTGATATACGATTGTTGGGGCAAAAGACATGGCAACTAATTTTTTTCTTGAAATTACCATTCCAGTTGGAAAACGGGACATATACACACGAAGGGACAAGGTACTAGGCCTAAAGACACGCAAAGTAGTCCCCCACTATAAAAAATTAATGTTGTTTTTACAGTATAATACAGCTAATTTTGTAGTAATAAACTATAAAAATGGCTAATTTTACAGTAATAAACTGCAAAATTTCTACTTTTACAGTACTAAACTGTAAAATTGCTAATTTTACAGCAATAAACTGTAAAATTACTAATTAAACAATTTATTATAGTGCACTTTAGTTTTAAACTGGAACCTCTGCTGCCAGTATTATACTGTTGTTTTTACAGTATAATACTGCTAAATTTTACGGCAATAAAATAAAATGTTTAACTTTACAGTAAGAAACTAAAATTGCTAATTTTACAATTTATTACTGTGCATTTCATAGTTTTAAACTGGAACATCGGCTGCCAGTATTGTATTGTAAAAACAACAGTTAATTTTTTGCAGTGTAATCTAATAAAAATTCTCAATAAATAACATTAGACTAAGCCCTTGCGAAGCGTGCTGGGTTTGGTTAGTAAATAAATAAATTGAAGTAAAACATTCTTAATAATTCTAGCTCAGTCTAGTGCAAATGACGTACTGAACCGAAAATTTTAAATTTTGCTTTAAATTATCCGTTTCTGAAATTTCAACACCAGCACAAACCCACCAATTATTCGAAGCGTTGTATTCAACTGATATTTTTGTGTGTTAAAAATGTATAAAATGTGCGATAAATTTTTAAAGGCTTTTCAGGAGTATATTTATTACGTCCTTATTAATATCTTGAAATGAAAAAAATCTTGAAAAATGTTTTTTTTCCTTCAAGCGCACAGAATAGAATCTTGCCTGAGAACCAAAAGCGGAAAATAAAGCGGCCAACTTCAATATAAACCAGAATAAAATACATGCTAACTCGTAGCATTTTTATATAGAAAATGACTTAATGCGCATTTATTTTCAGATTGACTGTATTTGTTTATAATGTATGAGGAATCATAAATTCAGCGAAAAAGCAGAGAAGGAATTTTAGAAAGCAAACTAATAAATTTGCATAGAAAAGTTTACTGCTTTTTACGAAAAACTGAATAATGTATATTGGCGAATTTTAAGAATTTTTCCATAAATAATCCGAGAAAACTAAATAATAGAATGGAAAATTTATTGCTCAAAAACAAAATAAATTTCAGCAATCAAAAGCTAATTAATAATTTGAGAATATATAAAACTGGATATGCTGAATAAACAAAATAAAGCTGAATCCTAAAATAGATAGAATTACTTTGAAAAATGTAAATAATTGCACATGTAAGAAATCTGCAGTTGTCTTCACTTTAATCACAAAAAACACTCTTTTTGAGTTTAAAGAAAACGGAGGAGTAAGTTGTGAATTTGCTTAATTTTAATTATTTTTTCAGAAACCTGAGACCTATTAGAAAAAAAAAATAGCTCCGTTAGGAAAACTATAAGTGTGTGGACAAATTTGTACTAATTTTCATAATCGTACGCTGCGTAGATTTTGCAGTAAAGCTGACCCGCAAGCTATGACGTCAGCAAACTTTGATTTATGTTGATTATGTTAGATGAGGAATCATTAAATCAGCGAAAAATCTTAAAAGCTTTTAAAATTGCAGAAACTACAGTGTGTTAAAAAATAAAATCACTATACATATGCGCGTGTATGTCTGTGTTTGAATTCTGCCCAAAAGTATTTGGCATGATCCCTTCGTCTCTGCATCCCAACTCTCTTTTATGCAGACAACTTACACTTTCTGCACACGTGTACGAATTAAAAGTCAGAATTCCAAACGGGTGAAACGTAACGAAGAGGGGCTCACACATGGATCACTGCCAGATAATAATTATGCATGAAATTGGAACAAAACTTACGCAGCAAATAGAACGACCATCTGCACGTTTTTCTGGAAAACAAACAATATAAATTAGTTCTGTTTTTGATATACTGAAAATTGTAGCTCCAGTCTAACTGCTGCCAAATTTCATTCTCATTTTGTACTTGTGATGGAAGTTCTTGTTTCTGAATAGTTTATTAGGAATTTTGGCACCGACTCTTTTGAGGAAACGCTCGAATGATGACATTTTTATTGTTTTTTATTCTCATATTCTAAAATCGGCATTCATCCAGACTGTTAAAACTTTTAGCAATTTAGAACGTTTGGCAGTTTACGGCTGAAAAAAAAGCAAACACATTGCAACACAATGCACTGTCTGAAATCAGTCTGCCAATTTTCATTAATGTATCAGAGATTATCAGACGAATTTAATTAGTTTTTACTGTTAAATGATGCAGATAAATTCAGCGATAATTTTATATTACTTTTGAGATTGTTCCTTACTAAGAAATCAAGATTGTTTCTGGGTTTCACTTTGGTCGTGGCTTGACGTTTCGCATTTTATTGTCGAAACAATTTAAAGATAGCACACACGTGATTTTTTCTGACGTAGCCAGTTAAATGTATTTTCTAGAATTTTATACCATCGTCTGCTTTTTTTTTTTTTTGCCAAGTGTAAATACCGTACTTATTTTTGTTGATCCTTTTTTTGTTCTTTGTTTTTTGTAAAATCTATCCACTTTGTTGTTGTTATTTTTTCCACAGGACAAGTCTCATCTTATTGATTGATTGATTGATTTACTGTATTTTCTTTGTTTCCTTCTTTTTTTTTTTCGAAATTCTTTTAGATTGCATATTTATACTTTATTACACTATTATTCAGTGTACCGCTTAGATACGGTACTTATGGTAGTTATTCAAGTCATTTTTCTTTTTTTCTTTGATAACTCCCTCAAAAGCTTCTGCTCCAGTTCACAACGATCGTTGAACAAGATAAGCACATAACACGTAAACAAATGTCCCTCATAGAGGTACATGAGAAAAATCGAAGACATTTTTTAAATTATGTGTATTTTATTAAAAAATCTCAAATAATTCTATAAGACAAAAAAAGGAATATTTAAACTTGTGAATATTTATCTTTCGAGAAGATGAAAATATTTTTGAAAAATAAATAAAGGAGGTAATTGATTTCAAATGTGCCCCTCTTTCTTCTTTTTATCGAATGAAGTTGGTAAAACTTTTTCCAGTCATAAATTAATTCTTTTAAAAAATCCAATACGAAGGAATTTTTTAAAGGAAACAATACATATCATGTTCTTTGCCCATTATTTACTAACCTTAAGCATAATATTACCGAAAGAATAGTACTTTAACTTTCACATAATTTTACGTTCTCCAAAATTCGGACAAGCTTTACTCGATATTTCGAACAGAGTTTCATATTTTATTCATTCAACAGTTTTCTCCTCAGCGCTGAAGATATTGACTTCACGACAATGGCATCAATTACTGGACAGCTGCGAAATCGACCATTATTCAAACTCTTCTCAAAGAGTATTCAAAGCATCCAGCCATTTGAGAAATTGAATGGTTTTCGTAGTATGTAAACATGAATAAGAGTTAGAATACCGAAAGAAAAACTGTTGGAAACGGGGGGGACAAAAACTTAGCGCAATATCTTCTTCTTTATTTCTTTCTTTGTTTTTTTTCTCTCTCTCTCTCTAAAAATTTTGACAGCCCATTAATTTTAAGCCGTCTATTCTCATGAATGATTTTTCAAATTCTTTTGTACTTAATAATATAATCAATGAATGTAGCATCATACTAAGGAAGTAAGAAAAGGGGTAAATTTAAATACTTAGAGCCATTTAAAATAGGTTCTCAAATATGTCGCACCATTTTCATATAACTCAGAAAATTAAATTGCGTAGCAAACTTGTTTTTCTCCAACGAATAAGGAAATTTGGGCTGAATAGGTTTTTTACTGGGACAATCGAAACCTTATGATAAGTGCAAAAAATTTCTAATTTTATCTACGCTAAAAGCAAAATATTCGTTATTATTAAGATAAATTGAATATAAATTTTATATTTCGACTTTTAATTGCGGTTATCATTCGGATAAAATTTTATTTTCACTTTAAATTAATAACTGACTAGAAATTTTGTCCATAACAAAAGAACGCTTTTATTGGTTTAACATGTGGGTTTGTTTGTTTGTCAGTATGTATGTAACTCTGAATAAAAGATAAAATTCACGTTCTCTACTAATGTAAAAGTAATGTATTTAATACTAGTATTAATACTAAAGGCTAAACTATATTGTATGTTGATGTATTATAAGTGTTTCAGTTGTTTGTATGTAACTAAGAATCTATATATATCAAAAGGGATGCATGTATATATATATATATGTTTGTTCCTTATACAAATCCAGTTTTCGTCGGATTTTCATCAAACTTGGCACAGAGGTTCCTTGATGCCCTAGAATTCACATAGGCGGGGTTTTGAAATTTTTAAAAAATCCAAAAAGCTCAAATCCAAACTTTTTGTCTCAAAATGGCCATTTTCTTTCAATTTTGAATATATAGAGAGAGATAAGCCTTTAAGCATATAATTTGATAAAATTTAACACATTTAAATGTGAGCATTCTCCAACAAAGATTACAATTAACAATGAATTAGGAATTTAAGGCTCACCTATTTCATACTAAGATAAATTACATATTTGTTTGATTTTACGTTGTTCTTCAAGCCGATTTAACTGACCACGTTTTCTCAAAAAATACCTTCTTGGTTTTCACATGTTGCATTTTAACCCGAGCGACGCCAGGCATATCTACTAGTAAAAGATAAAATTCACGCTCTTTGCATATAATAAGGTAATATATTTAATGCTATTATTAATACTAAAGGCTAACCTATATTACATGTTGATGTAATACAAGTGCATGTAAACTCAGCAGATATTCAATAGATTTAAAAATCAGAGAGAAACCAGATTATCATGAAACATTTTGCTTAACTCTAAAAGCGTATTTTTTTAGTTTTTTAACTGTATTTTTAAATTATTTTTGAATTGAGTTAGACTGCAAATTATTTCACATGTACCTTTTAAACATATTAAATGATTTAATGTAAACAAAATATGTCTTTCTTGCAAAGAATATATTATTTTGTGTTAAAAGATTATTAAAGTTAGTCTCTCAAACACTGTTAGCTGATTTCAATTTAGCAAGGGCAGTTAAAACGAAAGTTAAATTAAAATAGCCTTATAACGTGTACCATTACATAAATATGTGGTTGTCAATGCAGTGTATGCGAATGCTATTAAAGAACCTGGATTCATTGAAATTTATATTTATAGTTGAATTATAGTTTCGAATTTAGTGTTTTTACGCCGATTTCAAAACTGATGTTTAAATGTAGTGTCGATGGTATTCAAGAATAAAGTTATGTTTTACGTTTTAGAGCACTTACTGAGTGAAGTTCTGAAGTCGGTTTAATTTTTTTTTTCAAAAATATTTTTATACTTTATTATATTTAGCTGTCCGCTTAAAGAAGTTGAAAAGCTGCAGAATATTATTGAACAACACTAAAAAAAATGTCTAATTCAAATAAGTTTTTTAAAAATAAAAGTGGTTGGAGAATGCGGGCAAAGTGAAATGGTAAAATATTTTTATAGTTCGCTGCGCCACTGATTAAGTAATATTTCCTGTCAAGAAATAACTAGCTCTAAAGATCAACGAAAAAAGCATACAAGACATTTTCAAAATTTGATACACTTATTGCAATATTCGTAATTTTTCAAAAATATTTCCTGCTATTATAAAATGATAAAATTCTTGTAATTATCATTTTTAGTACTAATTGAGACACACTGGTGTCCAGTGCAGTACTTATTTAGTTCATATTAAGCATGTTTTGATTTTAAATGTTTAATGTAATTTGTCAAGTTTACTTGGGGCAAAGTGGATTAGGCTAAGTAAAATAGTTTATTTCGTTTACTTATTCATTCATTTATTAAATCGTGTACGTAATTCTTCATTTATTAATTCACTTGTGTTCTTTTACTTTAATTACACTCTTATTTATTTATTCATTCACTTGTTTTCTTATTCATTCTCCATTTTATTCACTTATTTTTTTTTTAAGTATTGATTCATTTATTTATTCATTCATTTACAGTAATAATTCATTTATTCTCGTTTATTTACCCATTCAGTTGATGAATATTACTGTTAATCATGAAACAGAAAATGTTTCATTACAAAAATATTTTACTTTTCACTTTACCACCTAAGTTTTTTGAGATGAATACTTTCCACCTTATTTTCAAAGTGCAAAATAACTGCTAAAACTAAAACACAATATTTTAGCACAAGTTGTATTTTAAAAACACTATGCCTTGTTTATGAGCAAAAATGTTTTGAATGAATTTCCAATTTGTCCATTTTGAAACTGGTAAGTTATCTTGACTATTTCACTTTGCCCCACATTCCCCTACATCAACTTATTGTGGTACTGATTATGAAATGCAATTAGCATCTTTTAAATTACTTTTTCTGAGAAGTGTTTCATCAATACATCTAACCAATAATTTTCTTTAACTGAAATGCCGAAAACTCTTTTATAAGGCCACAAAACTTCATTAAACGTTAAACTAAAATTCAAACTAATCTGCTTCCTCTGTTATTTATCGTTAATATCGTCGAGAGATATAAAACTTTCACATCAGGTTCATTCATTATTACGGTATCTTATCGCTTAAAGTTAAATAAAATGGGCTATTTTTGGAAAATCAAAGTTCTCCAAAAAAATCTTCAGAATAAATTAAGTTATGTTTAAAAAAAAACAAAAATGTGTTGACGGATCAAAATTTCCCAAATTTGTATATCTTTCACATTATTGCAGGGTAAAATGGAGAAGAGAAATAATGGCAAAAATTTATCGTTTCTGTGATGAGGGAGAGGAGGAGGTAAAAATTGTGTTTTCGTTGTACATGCTGAGGGGGGAATGGGGGGTATGATAAATATTATATATCATAAAGGGAAATGATAATTTTTGAGCAAATTCTAAATTTTAAGTTTTCTAACACTTTCTTTTATTTTGACAACGATTCAAAAGTAAAATATTATGCATGAATAGTAAAATTTCTGTTGTATCATAATTATAAAATTAATTATGATTAATATTATTTTTTAATATATTTTTCTGCAAAGAAAAATTGCTCTTGTTGTTATGATTTTATTTGTCATTTTAATTACTGTTTGATATTTTAGAGAGCGACAATCCTCGAATTTTCGCATGCCTCAAATCTCTTCTGATTTTTCCAAAATGGTGGGGAAATGCAAAGAAACATTCAAACAGGAAGTAACAAGCAAACAAAAACTGCATTTATCGGGATGCGCCACCTTGACCTATCACCCCTTTTTCAAATGGAACCGCTCGTGGCTGCCAGGCGTGGAGTTTGAAAACGAACAGTACACGGCAACGACTAAGAAGTGCAATAAACTTCGAGAGAAAAGGAAGAAAAGTATTTGTTATTACTGTTTGAAATTAGAAGCCTATTGATGGTGAAACGTCATTGTATAAAACCGTTTTTATCTCATTTCATTAATATTTTATAAATTCAAGTTCGAAATTTTACGCCATGGAATTTTTAGGTGCAATTCAGTTCAACTATTTGCTCTTACTTGTTATGCATCGAACAAAAAGGACTTGCATTAAAAATGTTCGATTTTTTTTTTAAAAAGAGAAGAGAAAAAAAAAAAAAAACTCTGCTAGAATTTGCTCCAAGACAGTGTCTATAACAATTCTAAAGAATAAGTTTTACATTATGTGTACGTTAAATTATGTTAAGAGATAAAGGCAGGTGCTTTGAGGGGTTCAGGGGGAGCTGTGAAAGATCAATGTTAACGTATAAGTTGGCAAGCGTAGATCCTAGAGAGGGAGTTATGGGGGGGGGTCATGATCTTCCCCCCCCCCTTAAGCGACCAAATACAGCATAAAAGTGCATTTATTTGGGTCTAATATTGCGAAAAATCGCCAAACACCCCCCATTTTTACTTCGAAATTGCCCTTTGACCCCCCTCTTTCCGAAAATGAAATGGATCCGGCCTTGTAAAGTTGGCATGGTTTTTGGTATTTTCCAATTAGATTTGCCTTGGGTTTGTACCCTTTGAACCCCTACACCCTCTCCCTATCTGGAAAATTTTGAAATGATTGGCCTGAAGAGACATATTCTATTTTCAAAAATTTGTTAATTTTTAATTTAGTTATTAAAATTGAAATTATATTTGAAAAATAGAACTTGATATTCCAAGAAAATAGGACTGTTTAACTCTGGAAGATTTTTCTGTTTTTGTTTAATGCAATAAGGGATCAATACAATTGATACAAAAGAGAAATTATATCAGGAAACGTAATGATATTTAGAGCCTATTGCCTATTTTGCGGTATTATTTTTGTTATTGATACTCTTTCGTGTTTAGTACTTTCTACATTTCGTGTGTTTTAACTTGTTTAACTATTATTATCGTTATTACTATTAATAGTTTTGTTAATAATACTTTCTGTAATAACTGCTGCTGTTTTTTTTCATAAGGTTATTTTTTCCAAGAAACGTGTCATTGAATTAGAATTATTGAATAACTTTCATTTATTGGAAGAGATGGCGCCACTAAAACTTTTGAAGTTAAGAACTGTGAGTTAACAATTATTTTGTTCAAAATTCAAAAGTTGTAGTTTGTTTCCTAATCCGTGCGCAGTTGGAAAAAAATAAATACAATTAATACTTTTCTTTGATATTACTCTATGCTTGTCTTAAAATTATTTTGAGCGGTAAAATATCACTTTATCGATCTTGCAAAAATCATTTTTGTAGTATCGATCAAGTTCCCCATCAAGTTTCCCACCAAAAAATCATTTTCCCCAAGGTAAACTGTTCATTTTCTTTTCATTTTTGAATTACAAATTCAAAAATAATGTAGTTATTTTTATATATATAGGGCGAGTTATAATGATAATGGCGCAAGTAAAAAAAAAAAAAACACATATTAAAGCTACTATGAATAGTTACCATGAAAATTACCATTTATTACTTAATTCATTAATATTCTTTTAATAGTTTATACTTAATTCATTAATATTCCTTTATTTGATAGTTTACTTATTTAAACTATTAAATAAAGGAAAGTTGAATTAATATCATTCGTTTTGTTGTTTACTTCTTCATTTGAGAAAATATTTTTAATGACTAATTAGAAAATACTCCATTAAATCAATCCCCCTTGCCCCATGTTTTGTTAAAATTAAGATTTCCACTTTTGTTTTTCTTTTTTGAAGGTATGAATTTGCTGTCAAAGATAGAGTTATAACGTTTCAATGCTAGTTTACTAGAAGTAAACTGTTCTTCGTTACATTCTGGAATTTGAAAAAAAAAAAAACCTTCAATTTGTTCCATTTGAAAAATAAATTATATTAACTATTTCACTTTGCTCTACATTCAATTTGTGTCTCTGTTTCAGGCATCGTAGTTCCTAATCCCGGATGAACCGATTTTTATAATTCGTTTTTAATTTAATAAGTACTTTGATCAAAAGTCCGTCTTCGCATAACTTTAATTTAAAAGCAATTTTAATTTTACCCGGAACATTAATTTAAAAGCAAACTAGCATTCTTTTGCAATTTTCGTTGTGAAAAATTACTTGCACTTATTAGAAGCCATCAAAAGAACGGTTTTCTCTGTACATGATGGCATCAGTTCTGAACTCTCTATATTTATAGAATTGAAATTACATCCTTTTTTTTAAAAAATTGAATAAAAGTATAGCTTTTCACGCTATTAATATCAATTGAATTATTTGCACCCAATCGAAGAGCGCTCTATGATTTAAAATTTTCTTGTAATTAATTTTAGTGCAGAAAAAAGTTGATTTTGGAAGGAATTTATAATTTTCCCTCTTGATTTTGCTTTTGCGACGAGGAAAACTCATCTTTCCTTTTGTGTGTTTTGCAATATAAAGAAATTAAATATATATTTTTTTATATGTGTTCTGAGCCTGTGAGGTTTATCTTAATATGAAGTGAGCCCATTGGTGTTGGGAATATTTTTTTATTTGTAAAATAAGATAATTTCTTCTTGCATTAAAGCTCCTAATTTGGTCGACATTTCAACGAATAATCTATCGATATATATATATATAAATCTGGTATGGACCCCACAGTACTTCCTTTTACGTGTAAATTTTTTAGTAGTTGCCTTAAGTGTTAAAAAAAGTGCTTGGAGTGAGCAAGGTAACAATTCAAATATTTACTCCCCTATTCTGCCACGAAGCAATGCAAAAATACTTTACAATGGTTAATTTTCTAAATATTGCTGATTTAAATATCATTCAGTGAATTTTTCGCAAAATATCGCCAATAGCGCCAAGTTGAACCCAAATTCAAAAAATAATTTTTTCGCCAAATTTGTCGCCAACTTGGCAATATGTCGCCAAGTTGGCGTCAAACACTTGGCGACCAAAAGCTTGGCGACATATCGCCAAGTGGTCGCGCCAATTCATATCACTTGAGTCTGCAATGAAATTAACACTGATTTACCCCAAAAAAGGGGTAAAACACCCCTTTGGGAACATTCGAATGCAACCGCAAGGGGAGGTGCACAACTAGACCATCCTCAGAGCCTACATACCAAGCTAGAAGCTTCTATGGCATATGGTTTTTGAGTTATGCGAGGCACATACATACATACGCACGTACGTACATACAGACGTCACGAGAAAACTCGTCGTAATTAGCTCGGGGGGGGGGGTGAAAAGGATTTTCGGCCGCTTATATGTTGGTAGGTACATATGCACGTGCTGACAGGTCGAAAAAACTACTGAACATTCATTCGGGGGTGAGCAAAATCAAAATTTAGACTCAAATTTGAGTGATTTTTTTTTCGCAATCACAATACTTCCTTTACTACGTAAAAGGAAGTAAAAATGGATGTATGTACATTTGTATGTAAGCTTGTTCCTCATACAAATCCAGTTTTTGCCAGATTTTCATCAAACTTGGCACAGAGGTTCCTTGATCAACTAGAATTCACATAGGCGGAGTTTTGAAATTAAAAAAAAAAAAAAAATACAGAAAGCTCAAAATTCAATTTCTTTTT
>JAXGGA010013015.1:0-36709 GCA_038373865.1 Uloborus plumipes
TCATGTTTTGGGTGTTTTATTTTAAATATGCTTTTAAAATGAAAAATAAATTATTTCGAGGCAACAAGAATTTCGAAAATGAGGCAACGAGGGATAATTGCGTCGTGTGAGGTAAAAATATTTTTTTGCTTTTCTAAGTATAAAAATTCGCAACGTAAATTTCACTTACGACTCAATGTAAAAATAAAGAAGATGATACGGCAATATTGATTCTTTATATTTATACTTTAATTGAAAATATTTTTAAGGTTGTTGTGTTCAGTAAATCAATTTTAAGGGTTTTACATAAATTAATAAGTTATAAATTTGAGATATTTTCCACGTAAATAGATAACACAAAAGATAATGAAGTTAATAATGCATGATAAGAGAGATATTTTAGCCATTATAACCTAATTTGGTTTTAGTTTTATTTCATTCACTAAAAGAAGCACTATACAACATAGGCCGAGGAAATTCAAACGTAAGACTTATTTTTAATGGACAAAAATACATCCGGAAGCAGAAGGGCGTAAATGGAAATAAATCGTGTTTCTATTTTAGCCAAATATAACAAAACTAATGCAACGATATTTTTGTTCAAAATAAACCAATTCCTTATAAATACCATTTAGGTCTTACATTTAAAGCATCAAATACATTTGCATCGTAGAAAAAAACCAGTACAAAACTAGATTTGTAAACGTAATGCTCATTTAAAGGAGATAAAAATGATATTCGTAATCTTCTACTTTCAGATATACGTGAATAAGTGACGTATGAAAATTCAGAAAATGACGTATGAGCTTCTTTTAGTTTTTGCTATTTCATGACGTCAAAAACGGAATATATTTAAAAATAGCAACCAATCATTATTTTATTTTCACTGAAGCAAAATATATATTTTCTTAAAAAAGATTCATCTTACATTCCCCTCTCCAATTTATTTTCCCGTTTTCCTTTTCAGCTTATTATGTATTAACATGTTTCTTCACATTTTTAATGCACTTGAAGTTGTTTTCTCTGTATAAGTTTTGAATCTGCTGATGGTTTTACCATGATACAATTTTTAGTTTTCACAAATTTCCAAAACTTTAACATGTTTTACTTTTAGATAAATTTAGCTGCATTATACTGTAAAAACAACATTCATTTTTTACAGTGTAGTAAACCTACACAATACTGCAATAAAACAATAAACATTGCTTGAATTAACGTTTTCTGCAGTTCAATTATTTTAGTGCACTTATAGCAAATGTGAAGCAAACCGAATGTTAGTGCCAGCCATGTGTCTATTAACCCATTAATGCCTGACATTTTTTTTCCAAAGATATATTACGATAGACCCCAGAGGGTACATACTTTTTTACTATCTTTTTTTCTGCCTACGATACAGTATTTAAAAAGACATTTTATAAGAAGAAATAAAATCAGCAATTAACATAAACTGGGAAGCTGGGAATAACTTTGAAAACTTAGCTTTTTTTCTTGAGATTGTGAACGATGTTTGATTTTTGATAAAGATCATATTAAAACTACTACAGAACACACTTTACAATGGTTATGTGCTGCAATCTGTTAATAACGAATTGAAACAATACCATGGTACTAATTGAACACTATTATTTGGTTGAAATGTTCATTTGGGGGAAATTCAGACCCTTTTTTGGACGGACCCTAAAAAAGGATGCTAGGCATTAATGGGTTAAGTTTAACTTCAGTAATTCAATTCAGTGTAGTTTTACTAAATTCACGCATTTAATATGCAAACACAATTGTCTAGTTGCTTCAATGTGGGGTTTTAGGGCCAATTATTTTGTGCTCAGCTCACGCTGATGAGGTATTTTAAGTTTCGCCTTTACGTAGGAGACTTCAGTGAATTGGACGCCCTTAAAATCATGTCTAAAAACAAAATATGATATTATTAAATTTGAACATAATATGCAAATAACACATGGTTATTGAAAGTTTTTAATTTTCCACATATTGTTTCTTTATCTTCCAAAAACTATGTTTGTTGTTCAGATGTCTACATACCCTTTATGCGCACAATCTGACATTTACTTCATTCGAAATTTTCAATAGTATGTGTGGTTATGTTTTTGGGAAATAACTGTAAGTTACAACACAGTTATAAATGTAGCACCATCTCCGATTAGAGAAACGAAAAATAAAACTAATGATAAACTCAAACTATGCTGTGTGCAAAATCGGTTAGCAGAATTTTCTTAGCGAATAAAATAAGAGAGGGAGTGTTGGCATCAAATCCAAGCACTGCCACCAGAGGTCTATTGTACAAATCAAAAAGTGGCCTTAAAAATGACCAGTAGCCGATGCAAAGTTCAACAAACAACTAATAAAAATATTACTAGCTGCCATGGTAGCTAGATTAGCTTCCTGCGGTAAGTTGATGCTAAATGTCCCCCCGTCACCCAACTTAAACCTCATTCTGATGTTATATTATTTGATACAATTCAATTTTCATAGGATTTCAGGACATACTACGTACGTGGCCCTCTCATGGCCCAATCAGCTAGTTGCGTGTCCTGGCATTGCACGGGAGCTTCGCGCCTTTAAAAAAATAAAGAAAGCTTCAAAAAACTACTCGCCGCCAAGGCGGCTCGCTGACAGGCGCTTCACGCCTTTACTTTTTTTCTGCATCAAAAAATCATTCAATTTATTGAGATGCTTCGCGCCTTCAAAATGGTGAGGAAAGTTTCAGCAAGTTCAGCTCGCTCAAGGGAAAGAAGCAGACATAGATACTTACTTTTTAACATAAGTAGATGGGTTTTCATTTAATTTATATTTCAAAAAATAACAAACAGCTAGCGATAAAACGTCACGTGGCCCGCTAATGAGTTTCATGTTTGATTTAGTTAAGCCTTCATTCAAAATTCTCATTATCATTGTCATTACTGTTACCTAACAAACGCGTTTCGTAACAATGGATTTCCTATTTAATCATTTAGGACAAATCGCTTTAAATTTGACTACTTACTAATTGATATATTCGATAATTAAAATCGTATAATTGCATAAATTAAAACTAATGAAGAATGAAAAATTACCTATCTGTCGGTACCTGGTTCGACTTTCAGTTCATTGGCGTTCAGAAAAAGAAGCATGGCATAGGTACATAGAAAGATACTCAGTTTTTAATATATCACCCAAAGTTTGAGCAAGCGACGACCAAGATGCTCAAACTTAGAGGTAGAAATCATTTTGCAATGGCACAAAATGTGTATAAGTTTCCTCATAAGGCTACCACTGCAAGTTGGATCATTTCTTACACCCAATATTTCTTAGTGTAAGTAGGCAATTCAATATTGGATATCTTGAAACTTGTAATGAAAAGTTTTACTTTTATTGTAAATAATTTCATCATTAATGTTTTTCCTATTTTAAAGTTGCGAATTATTTGCAGAAAGCCCTAATATGACAGATTTTGAATAGAAGAAAATGTAGTTTATCTATATATAATTACATATGAAAATTTTCAAACATCCAAAAAATTACTTGTATTAGAATAAAATGTACTATTGCGATTTATTATAGAAGCAAACAAGAAAACATTTGCAGTTTTATGTTAATTTAACTTTAATTCATTTCATTATTCCTTACTAAATGAACTTAACTGTGAACTTGCAATGAAAGTCTTTGTATGCAAAAAAAAAAAAAAATAGTAATATTTTAAACCACGTAGTTAGGGATAAAAATACCGTAATTACTTGAGCTCAGTTGATAATTATTTCTCAATTTAAAAATAGAAGTTAATATTCGAACTGCATTAACCATAACAAAGCTTACTATAAAAATTAGTAATATAATACAAATATATGATACTGAGATATCCTAATTAGTTTCAAGTATTTCTCAGAACCGTATCTTTTTTACACATTACACAACACAAATTTTTCATTCAGAAACGACATTTCATTTATATATAAAGCTTTTCTCTTTATAAAGCGCTTTGTTGAAGCCAATTATTTCTTACCTTCCAATTATTGCACTAATTGCACTAAGCCTGCTAGATGTTGGAATATGTTTTCAAAGTGAATGAAAAATAGAAGTATCATTTTCTATTTATAAATGACATTTTAGAATGAAACGAAAGAAACAAAAGGCATTTTATGCATTTTAAAAAGTAAAGGTGTATTACTTAAAATAACAGTCATAGTTTTCTTAGATTTAATAAACACTCGATCATTCATCCCCATCTGGGGAAAAAACACCTTGGTTTACTTTTTGAATAGTTTAAACTTTCATAACCAAGGCTAGCAGCCAGATGATTACTTTTTGTTTCAAAAAGTTATAAACTTGCATACATTTCTGTCTATCCTTTCAGAAATTTTATTCACGAAAGTATCTTACCAAACCATTTCTAACGAACATTCATGTTATTTAAGTCTTTTTCATAGTACATGAAGCAATCATCAAAATATAAATTAACTATGCAGTATAAAATGTACATATGCAACTGTAATATCTTTCTAAATTATGTATACATATCTGCATGCTCTTTGTACAAATACACAATTTGATTAGGATCTTTGCCAAATTTGGCACGGAGGTCCTATGCTGCTCTTCTGTTCATCAATGGTATAGCCCAGCTTCTGATATTCTACTAAATATATAGGGGTGTGTGACGGGGGGAGTATAGGGACGTGTGACGAAGTGAATGTCAAAATACACCAATTAAACTTTTTTTCTAGAAATTATCTAGAAATTATTATACATAGGGGAAAAAATAATTTTATAATGCAACTATGAAATATCGTTGAAATGCTATTTTTAATTTATGGCAGTTATATTGTGTTTAAAAAAAAGAAGAAACATTTTCACCTAAAAAAAAAACCCGCAAAAATTGAAAAAAAAAAAACATGTTTGCAATAAAATATTTTCTATTTGATGTTTGAAAACATTTATCATTAAATTAATGCGTAAATCAACGAACAAATAAATAAAATAGTAAATGAAATGGTGTCAGGTGAGGTAGAATGGGCCAAAAAAGAGTAATTTTAAATTCTTGCTTTGACAGCAAAAAATATAGTGATTTAACCAGTGAAAAAACTGCTGAGGATATGCAAATGACTCTTCTTCACGACATTAATACTTAATACATTTAGTAAAATATCACGGAAAAAACGAAATATTGATACTCATAAATAAGTTACCAAATGTGTTGTCAATGACTCATTTTAACCCATAGCATGGGGTGAAATGGGTCACTAGTGGAGTAAAATGAATCATGGTTTAAAGGATTTGATTTCGCGATTTATCGAATAGTAATTTTCATACTTTTGTTCATTAATGATAAAACAATTAGTAAATAAACATTTCTAGAAAGCAATATTGTCCTCTTGATTCATCTCAGGGCCAGGAATGTCTAGAACTGTTTACGATGCATCATCCTTAATCCATTACCCGCTGGTGATGCGTTGACGCAACATTCATATAAAAAATCATTATAAAAAATCATAAAAAATTCGCTATTTAACTAATTTTTGTACCGATTTCAGTTTTAGGTTGAAGAACAACCATAGAAACATGTTAAGTAAAAAAATTGCCTCAAACATTTTTTTGTGTAATAAAAATTGTTAACAAAAGCAGGTGTTGCGTGAGCGCATCGTCAGCGAAAAAGGGGTAGTCAGACTGCCTGTCTCAACTGCTTTTCCAAAAGTCATAGATTTAATTTCTATTCTGTGCGTTTTGACTGTGCAAGCTCTTTTTTTTTCGTCTCCGCCTTTTGAAATGCCCAGAACAAGATATCTTAGTTTAAGAAACATTCGAACAGGTTTTTGAAAAAAAATAAATAAAATAAAAACTTTGATGATGATGATGATAATGATTCGAGGTTCTACTTATGGTAAAATTGAGCTTGTAAAGATCGTTTCTCGCTACTCCAGAATTCAGAAGAAAAAGGTTTTTGTTCCTCAGCTTTGTATCATTGAACAATATAACATGAAAATGGGTAATGTTGATTTGTGCGAAAATTTAGTATTAAATTATAGAATTAGAGTTCGAGAGAAAAAAAATAGTGGCCAATATTTTCAAATTACTTCGATGTTGCACAAACAACTGCTTGGAAACTTTCAAGACTATCTGAAGAAGGAAATAGAAAGTCACTGTTGGATTTTAAACGAGAGGTTGCACTTAATGTTTTACAGCCCCCCCCCTTTGATAATAATGCACAGAAGAAAAGTACAGCTACAGGACGACCAAGTACATTCAGCTTACCAATGCCAGTACCTGGGGGCATTTTACAGCAAGGTTTACAAATAACAAAAGGCTACGGCGCAAGTATTGCCATTGTGTTGTTTCTGAAACCACCCGGGTACCCGAGCCCGAGTAGACAGATCTACTCGATTTAACGCGGAATAAGTACGGCTTTCGGTTTTACGAGCACCATTAATGTGGAAGCCCGATTTAGCTCTGAGCACTCTGTTCTTTTGAACCAGACCAAGAGCCGAGCAAGTAACTGGTCTTGTACCCCCAAGGCATCGTTTCACTTGGAGGACTTTGTGATAACGAACCTTATTTTACGTCGCCCAACCACCATTAGTAACGACGGTGGATCTTTGATCGGCTCGGATCAAAACCGGGACCCTCCGGTTACGGGTCCGACGCCTTACTGATCGGGCTGACCACGGCCCCATTGCCTTTGTCAAACTGTTTATCGTTGCAATGCTTGTGATATTGCTCTCCACCACGATTGCAACGTTTATTATATACTAGCGGTACCCGCACGGCTTTGCCCGTGGTATAAAATTAAAAGTTCATTTGTAAAATAATTGATATAGCAGAAAAAATGCTCTATTTTAGTTTTATTCAACTATAATTCCTTCAAAGTGATATAAAGATCTGATATGGACCGCACACTACTTAATTTTACGTGTAAATTTCTTAGTAGATGCCTTAAGTGCTAAAATAGTGCTTGGAGTGAGCAAGATAACAATTCAAACATTCGTATCCCTAGTTTGCTACGAAACAATGCAAAAAAATGTTTTACAATGATTAATCTCCTAAATATCATCGATTTTAACATCATTCAGTGGATTTTTCGCAAAATATCGCCAACATCGCCAAATTGAACCTAAATCAAAAAAAAAAAAAAAAATTTTTTTCGCCAATTGGCGTCAAATACTTGGCGATCAAAAGATTGGCGATATATCGCCAAGTGGTCGCGCCAGTTCATATCACTTTTGTTAACCAATTCATATCACCTTGCATTGAAAACACTGATTTACCCGATAAATGGGGTAAAACACCCCCTTGGAACATTCGAATGCATTCCCAAGGGAGATGGACAAAAATAAGCCAAAAGAGAAAATAAGAACAATTTTGTTGATAACAAGAACCAACAGAAATCTTACCAAAGTTTAAAAGAAGAAGAAAGTTTTCTTTCCTAGCTTAAAAAACAAAACAATACAATTTCCGAAATGAAACACTTTAAAAAAACGATGCAATATCGCAATTGATACGATATTTCGTTAATCTGTGCTTTAGGTACCCTTTTCTCGCTAAATGAACGATAGGCGCGCCAAGCGTGGTAACCCTAGCTATTTTGCGTAGTTGACTTTTTGAAAACGCGCCAAGCAAGGTCCCAAAGCATCTTCACCGGGAAAAAGACAGGGTTGCCAGAGAATTGGAACAAAAAAATACTACGCCTCCTCTAAAAAAAATATTACAAAATACTACTGTTTCCAAACGTTGCCAAAATCAATGTTGCTGAAATGCGAAATCTATGAAAATGAAAAAAAAAAAAAAAAATCGTCCAAATCTTTTAATTAAGTCATTAGTGTATTGGAAACAGGGTTGCCAGAAAAATACTACGCTCCTTATTTGGGCCGAAAAAATACTACCCGTAGAATCAAAAATACTACATCTGGCAGTAGCCTACGAAGATTGACGCTGGCAACCCTGGAAAAAGAAAGAAACAAAAATAAGTATGAACACGTAACCATAGTAACAACATGAAAAGTTGATTTCCGTTGATAAAATAATTAATTTTATCTCTCTTTTTAAACAAATTTTATTCTAAAGCTCAACCATTTTAGAATCGTTTGGCATGCTTTACTGAAGGTAAGCCTTGAATTTCGGGATTCTAAAAACAATTGTTACAGCTCTCCTGATGATCGTAGAAACTTCAAAAAAACTTCATTTTGTGCAGAAAATTGCACCTTTCGAATGACATAAGACTTGAAAATGTGTGTGAAATATTTCTTCCCTATTTTATTGAATTCCCGCTAAGAATTCGAATAGAAAAAGAACGAAATGGAATTTTCGAAAAATCGCTTCGAGGTGCAAAACTACAAGCTACAAACTAATTTTGTACCAAGTGGCATGAAAATCGACCGAACGGTTTTGGCGCTACGCGCGTAACAGACAGACAGAAGGAAAGACAGAAAGAAAGAGAGACAAACTTTCAGCTTTATTATTAGTAGAGAAGATAGAGATGACCTTGGATAATCGGGTTTTTGTTAAATTTCAATTCTTTAAGATTGATTTCTTAAAAACAAATTTCACTTTCTTCTAAAGTTTTCTGCACGTTTCAAAACCATATCAAAGTTCATACAAATTTTGCCTGTCTAATACGCATTGAAACTGCGGAATTCTATAAAATAAAACTACTTAGCATCCGTACACCTGTTCCGCTGACGTTGCGTCAACGCAACACCCTATATTTCTAAATACAAGTGAAATTTTGTTCTTTTTGCAGCATAACACTATTGCATGGGCTCAAAATAATAACTTTTATGATTTTTATCAAAAACAAATAATGATTTCGAGTTTCGGCAGTTATTGGGTTAAGGCTACAGTGGACAAATAAAATTGATTTTTTTCAATTATTGATTTATATGTCTAAAACTTTGTGTGCTGGTATTAATGTATATTTACTACATCTAAAAAATACACAAATTAGTGCAAAAACAATGAATATTTTTTTCAAATTTCAAATTTAAATATTTTTTAACAAAATTTCAAAATGTTCCAGGCGTCACAATTTTTTTTCAAACTTTGAATTTCCACTTAATTTCCAATCATAAGGCATGATTGCATAAAACAATGCATTACATGCAATGTTTTATGTGATAGTTTATAAAAGATGGCTGAAAATGAAAATTTTTATTTTCAGCCATCTTTTATAAACTATCTCATAAAACATTGCATGTAATGCATTGTTTTATGCAATCAGGCCTAATGATTAAAAATTAAGTGGAAATTCAAAGTTTGAAAAAAAAAATTGTGACGCCTGGAATATTTTGAAATTTTGTTAAAAAATATCTAAATTTGAAATTTGAAAAAAAGTATTCATTGTTTTTGCACTAATTTGTGTTTTTTATGCTTTTTGGTGTAGTAAACATACAATAATAGGGAAGACCGCCTATATTGGACCACTGCTTAAATTGGACCTCGGGCTTAAAATCTAGTACAGAGGTTTATGCTACACTTTAAAAGTAGAAATAGAAAGTTTTAGGAATAAAATCAATGTGCATGAAGTTTCACCAGTCTTCGTACTGCGAAGCGTGAGTTACGACATGATTTATGTTGAAAACGTGTAAAATCTTATTTTCCGGACTTGTACCTAGTAAGATAGTACGATAAGAGTAGTAAGATAGTAAGATAGTAGTAAGATAGTAAGATAAAACTTGTAAGCTGAGATAAACTGCTGTTATAGCATGATAATCTGTGTTTAATAAGGATTATATCTATGTATTTACACGCACGATTGTGATAATTTTTGACAGAGAAATAAGCTGAAGAATAAAAAATGGCATGTTTTCCTTTATTGAACCGAAAAAAATTTCCTATATTGGACCGGTGATCCAATTTAAGACTATGATTTTAGGCAAGACTTTTTGTTAATTGCAACATAAAATAAGTAACTCATCTGATTTAATAGCATAGTTAAGATTATTTTAAGCATACTTTAACACCTATTCACGATATTCATTTTTTTTTATCAAGCAAGTTTTCTAGAAGCTGCAAATTCTTAAAATATATGGGTTTTTTTTCTCTTTTTCCATTAAGCTGCAGTTTCAGGTTATTAAACATAGTTATTAGTTTAAATAAAATTTGTGTTGGTTTACTGAGAAAAAATATGAATTTCTCCGATTTGTTCGAATTTTTTTTAAAAAGAAACAATCTGATGCTAAAATGTTCAATGTAGAGGAAGCCGGTCTGTTCACTGTCCAAAAGCTCCAAAATATATTGAGGTATAAAGATAAACACCAGTTGGAGCTGTAATGCGCCATGAGTGCAACAGAATTGGTAGCCCCCTCCCCCTTCCCCATGCTTTTTTTCAAAAGATTACGTTCCATGTATGAGCTTATTGTAAAACCACCCCCTGGAGAGCAATATGCTTGTTCAAAAAAAGATTGGATCACAAAAGATAATTCACACAATTGATACAACATTTCATCAAAACCGTTACGCCAAGCATTGTAAAAAAATGTTCATTTTAGATTCACAGCTCTTACATAAAGAATATTGATGCAAGAAACTTGAAAACGAGAGCGATATAATAATGCTTTCTCTTTAAGCACACCATGAACGCAGATAAGGTCTTTATTCAGTCTCTATCTACATATTTTAATCGAGCATATGATGCATAGAAGCGAGAACATCTAATGAGATCCATTACTCAATATCGCGTAGAAGAACTGTTTTGTAACTTTTATGGGCAAACCGCAATCAAAGCCATGGCAAATTCTGTGAATTTATTCTAAAGAACAGGAGTTTGGCCTGTTAATTGCCATCTGTTTAATGGCATTGACTTGCCTGGAGCAGAGTTAAAGAGGTAAGTAGCATGTTCACTTTGAGTAGTCCAGATAAAACTACTCAAAGTGAACAGGCTACATGTTCGGTGTAAGTTGTACTGTTGTACACTATGTACAGGAACTAGCTACGACTTAAATTAGTACAAGCTCTGCAGAATCTGCGGATAGTTCTCATCAAAGCATGATTGTTAACTCCAACTATGATTTTGTAAAGCCCCGGCTCATATATCACCTTACCTAAAAAATAGAAAGAACAAAAATAAGGCTATCTCAGCAATCATTCAAATACCGTATGAAAGAAGCATAGAACAAAGACACACAAGAAGAAGCAAGAAACTGCCCAAAACAATTGTTATTGCAATATTCTCTACAGAGATAAAGAGCAAAACATGATTAAGTGCATGAAATGCCATTGGTGAGTTTATCAACACTGCCTAAGTGAGACCGATGCAAAACAATTCTATTGCAAATGCTGGAAAAAAGATGTATAGTTCAAATATAAATTATTCTATGATTTCCTGGCATGGTCCAATTTAGGAAGCGCATGGCTCAATATAGGCATATATATTCTTAAATTGGACTTTTGCAACTTTTTGTAAGATAATTTTTTAAAAATTAATTTCCATATTTTTAGAAAATATAAGCCCTTAGGGCGGTTCCTGAGTAAATTTAGCTTACGATGCCCTATTTTGTATTTTTGTATTGCTTGACATTGAGCGACACAGGCCTCCTGTTCTTAGGGGGTCCAATATAGGCGGTCTTCCCCTACAAGCACACAAAGTTTTAGACATATAAATCAATAATTGAAAAAAATCAAATTTATTTGTCCACTGTAGCCAAACATCATCTCTCTCCAGGAACAAAAAACTTTCACTGTACTTTTAAATTTCATTGTATGTTACTCTACATTGTGGGGAAGAATGATGGAATGAAAATGTACATTTTTGACATTTTTCTCAAAAGATTTAACTTGTTCCCACTTTCCAACTTTTAAAGTTTTCTATCAATGCACTTTGATTCAATTATACATTTCTTTAAAATAAAAGGTTTACTTAATATTTATTTAGTTTTCAGTCTGTGTGTCAGTTTAATTGATTTTTTTACCTCTTTAACCCTGCTACTGTGTTCGGGTCCTTTTCGACCCAAAACAGATTTCATTTGCTTATAAATTTTCGAGTAACGTTGGTATAACGTTTTAACTTCATGAATGTGTTCATTTTCATGTTATATTACACACATATTTTTTTTGTTTTGATTGAAGTATAACCCTACGTGTCAAAAAAAAGTTTACTAATACTGTGTTCGGGTCCTTTTGGACCCATATGATTAAAAAGCATGTATCAGAGAAACAAAATAATTTTATGCTTGTTTATTTTATTCATAATTTATGAAACAATAAATAAAACATTTGTTCATTGTTTTTGTACGTTTTTTAAGTATTTTTTAATGGTTATCTTCTGTTTTTCTTTCATTCATTTTTTTTCTTCTTTTTTTTCTTTCTGAATACCATTTCTTCCTTTCTATGAATTGAAATCAGTACCAGTGAAAATGTTTCAAGGTTAACTTTCATAGAACTGCAAACTCTGCAATTATGCCTATCTGAGGGGAATTCCCTTTTACTCCCTCTCTCCGCCGCTTCCCCCGCGCATATGATTCTGTACATAAATCTGTACATCTCATACAAATGTTGTACTGTTCGTATTTCCATTTTTAACACTTCTTTTTAAGCTTAAAAATTTCTAGTAAATTTCTAAAAGTGACAGCTTACATAATTTTGTTAGTTTTCTTTAGTACGAAAACTGGAATTGCTATAATATTTAAATTTTATTTATGTGTTTTCTCGGATTAAATATGTAAAATAAAATACAAAAATTGAGTGATTTATGTTTGGAAGTTTCTAATAAAATCAAATATAACAATTAAACTTGAAAAAATATAAAAAAAGCGGTGTTAGGGAATAAATTACACATGTTGGGTCCATTTGGACCCGAACACAGTATACGTATGTTCGGGACGAACACAGCAGCAGGGTTAAGCTTCTTTAGTATGCAATCTTTTCAACTATTAAACAATAGCTTCCGCTCTTTTGAATATCTTCCAAAGGTACTACAAGGAAAAAAAAATAAACATTAACTAATAATAATAATAATAATAATAATAATAATAATAATAATAATAATAATAATAATAATAATAATAATAATAATAATAGTAATAATAATAATAATAATAATAATAATAATAAAAATAATGTTAATAATGACGATAATGATAATAATAATATAAAATATTATTAATGATGACATTACTACTACTACTACTAATAATAATAATAATAATAATAATAATAATAATAACAATAATGTTAATGATAACGATTATTATTATTATTATAAAAACATGGAAGGTGTGGATTACATTTTAGCACAAAAAAAATGAAATCGTGCACATTTTAATCCATTATTTTTTAACCATTATCTCCAATATAAATCTGGCAGAACACACAAACCATGATGTCGATGAACCACGCTCTAAATATTTGTCATCCATCAAACAATGGCTTCCGCTCTTTTGAATATCTTCCAAAGGTACTAGTCATCGTCTTTCACGGAGACGTCCATTGAGAAACACCTGCTAGAAGTTCTGTTATCGTTTCATTAGTTTCTAGCAATAATGAAGGCCAAGCCAGCGTAAAGCTTTTCAAGACGCTAATTACAAAACTGATGATACAGAGCGTTAAAAGCGTTAATTATGCATATAAATAGTGCATTATATTCTAGTGCTTCAATCTTTGGGTTATGTCCATAATATTGAAAGAGGGAAGGTGTGAAAATTTTCGTGTCTCCTTCTTGGGATGTAAATAATGTAATATCCTTTCGCATATTTTAAGTTCAGAAGTACAGCAAAATGTAGCCACATGAACTTCTTTAATGAGTGATGATATTTTTACTAATTTTTAAATGGCTTTTTCAAAACATGATCTCTTAACTCATTCGCCTCAATATGAATGAAGATTTTATGTTGTGACAGATCTGATTTGGAGAAGTAAAACTTCAAAAATCACATGCCAAGTGTTTTTTAAATTATGAAAATAATACTTTAATACAGTGTTACCTTTTTTATACAACTCTATGCATTTTTTTTATACAACTCTATGCATTTTTCTGTTGTTCAGTGCTCTCCTATTCTTATTAGAAAACAATTTTTTCTCATTTCTCAAAAATAATTTCAATTTCCGAACATTAGTTTTTTCGCAATTGTAAATGAAATATTGAACCAACAGACTTCTTGTTGGGCTTAAATGAAAGCTGATTAGATGTGCTGTAATTAAATGTCTTTTTTTGTCTTGTAGAATAAGAATTTATGTCGATATTTGGTTCAAAATATGATCGAAGCATATTTTTTCATTTTTCGCAAAAAAATCACAATTGTTGAAGTACGATATCTCCTAAACTATTCGTCCTATAGAACTCCACTTGAGCTTAAATTGTTGCAAATTTAGTGTTCTTCAAAATGGGTATGCACACGTATCATCAAAAGTTGCATAGTTCAAGAGTGATAGGGGAAAATCTGAAAAAAGTCAGGATAAGACCACAGCCAACAAGAACCATCATAAAAATAGCAAAAAAATGAGTGAAAATGACTTGTAAAGTTTTTTTTTTTCAATTTTTAAAATAATATTTTAATATAGTGTTACCCTTTTAATACCATTCTATGCATTTTTTTTATTGTCCACTGCCCTCCTATTCTTATAAGGAAACGATTTTGCTCATTTCTCAAAATTTTAAATATTTATTTTTCGCGATTGTAAATGAAATATTGAGCCTACAGACTACTGTTTGGGCTTGAATGAAAGCTGATTAAATGTGCTGTAATTACATGTTCATTTTTTGTCTTGTAGAATAGGAATTTATGTCGATATTTGCTCCAAAATATGATAGCATAATTTTTCACTTTTCCAAAAAAACTCATTTTTCGAAGTACGATATCTCCTAAACTATTTGTCCTACATAACTTCACTTCTGCTTACATTGTTGCAAATTTAGTGTTCTTTAAAATGGGTTCACATGCAAAATCAAAAGTTGCATAGTTTAGTAGTTATGAAGGAAAAACTGAAAAATGTCCGAAATTTCGCAGTTTTTCGCGAGTTTCGAAGCGAGCACAGGTTTTAGAAAGGTGCAAACTTAGATTCACGATACCCTATGGGACCCAAACGACATATTAAAAATTCAGAACTATATCGCGATTTGCGATTTTAATGTCTAATTTGACTGCACTTTTAAAAACTAAAGAAATGTGTTTTAATTTATTTAGTGCAGTTTATTCAAATCAAACTACGAAAGTTATCCTAATTATATAGTCCTTGTTAAAATTAGGATCTAGTACATTAGTCTAAAAGGAAGTGCCTTAAAAGGGCTTAATATAACAAGCATGACGCTACAACCTGTGAAAGCAAATATCGTCAAAAAACTAAGTTATCAAGAAAATCTGTAAAATAACAAAGAGCATGGACTTTAGGGTACTTTATAAACATAATATGCAAGAACGAGTGGTTTCATCTTCAGTATCTCTTTTTTATTTTTTAATTTAAGTAAATCAGCTAAAAAATATACGTAAACATGATTATCAGGATAAAGCTTTCTGATTAGTAATCTGTCAGTATCAAGCAAAAGAGTATATAAAAGGCGTAAACTAAACCGAATTCATAAGATAATGTGCTTATATAAATTTTTTAATCATTACTTTACACCGCAGCAAAAATACTTGAACTAAAGGGCAACAAAGAATAAAAATAGTATGTATGGTTATCTTGTAGAAGGAACGCAATTTATACATATGACAGGATTATAAAACGATTGAGGACATTTTACTCTTGAATGTCAAATGAAAAAAGCTTTTGGTAATTACAAACTGAATGAAGTAGTAGTTGTTTTATAGTTACAGAAGTCCATTCTTAATTGCTGAGTTTGTGTAGTTAGAAAGATTAAAAGGATCGAGAATGTATTTGGTTTTAAACGAAGCTTCAATGGAAAGAAAAAAACCTAATGCCTGATTCTTTGAAGCTTGAAACGAGTTATATCCATACTGCAAAAAATAAGCTGTTGTTTTTACAATATAATACTGGCAGCAGAGGTTCCAGTTTAAAACTGTAAAAGTGCAGTAATAAACTGTAAAACTAGCTATTTTACAGTTTATCAATCTAAACTAGCAATTTTACAGTTTATTACTGTTAAATTGGTAAAATTAGCTGTATTATACTGCCTTACTAAGCGCAAAAGTGGTATCTGCAGTCGAGTTCAAACTGAGATATCACACTTTAAAGTTTTGCTCCACCATGTATTTGATTCAGATGAAACTTTTTCAGAATTTTTCAAAAAATATTTCCCGTTCTCAGATGACCATATAATTTTGTATTTAGGCAGCGATTCAAGTGAAACAGCACTGCGATCGCTTCGAATTGCAATCGCTACATGAAGTGAATTACATTATCATCAACTTAACTTGGCATGACGTCACTACGGGTGGAGCCAATAAGAGCTCACAAGCACTCAGCGATCTCCTCTTATTCGCCAAGTAGGCTGTGACGTTTTATCTAGCTCGTTTTTCATAGGCAAACGTCACGCTGACGTCACGATGTTTTTATCAAGAAACGTTCTAATGTAATTCATTTCCAGTAGCGATTGTAATTTGCGATGGCCTGTTTCACTTGAATCCCTGCCTTAGGTAGGGATTCAAGTGAAACAGGCTATCGCAAACTGCAATCGCTATTGGAAATGAATTACATTAGAACGTTTCTTGATACTGGAAATGAATTACATTAGAACGTTCATCGTGACGTTTGCCTATGAAAAACGAGCTAGATAAAACGTCACAGCCTACTTGGCGAATAAGAGGAGATGGCCGACTGCTTGTGAGCTCTTATTGGCTCCGCTCGTAGTGACGTCAGAGCCAAGTTAAGCTGATGATAATGTAGTTCACTTCCAGTAGCGATTGCATTCGAAGCGATCGCAGTGCTGTTTCACTTGAGTCCCTGTCTTAGATAAAATACGTAACAAAGAGCCACCTGGTGGCGATAACTCAATTTTGTTAAAAAGTTCAGATACCACTTTTGTGCTTAGCACGGCAGTATACTGTAAAAACAACATCTATTTCTTTAAAGTTCAAGAGTACATGAAAAGATCATACAGGGTGTCCACTCCTATCGTGGCCCAATAGCTAATTTCTAAGCCGTTAGAGATACGCATATAGTTCATTTAGGAAAAAATCTCCAAATTACGACAGGAATTTTGGGTCTATTCAATGTTTTTCAAAAAATCAACTTTTGAAAGAGTTACGAAATTTACATTTTTATACATCCCCCCAGTCCTATCAATCATCTTTAGTAAAACATTTTTGACACTGTAACGTTTAAAACTAAAAAAAATCACTGTTCTACCACAAAAATTGACCGAGTTATGACGTTTTGAAAAAAATCAAGATTTTGCATTATTTCATGACGTCATCGAGAGATCGCTTTAGGGACATTATGCGAAATCCTTCAAAATCTTGATTTTTCAAAACGTCATAACTCGGTCAATTTTTGTCGTAGAACAGTGATTTTTTTAAAGTTTTAAACGTTACAGTGTCAAGAATCTACTTATATTAAAAACTGAGTATCTTTCTAACTTTCTATCTTTCTTTCTATCTTTCCTTCTATCTTTCTATGTCACGCTTCTTTCTCCTGAACGCCAATGAACTGAAAGTCGAACCAGGTACCGATAGATAGATAATTTTTCAGGCTTTATTAGTTTCAATCTATATAATTATACGATTTTAATTAACGAAGATATCAATTAATAAGTAGTCAAATTTAAAGCGATTAAGCCTAATAAATGATTAAATATGAAATCTATTGTTGCCGTTGAATTGAATCCGTGGTTGCTATGAAACAGTAAAACAATGAGAATGAGAATTTTGAATGAAGGCTTAACTAAATCAAACATGAAACTCATTAGCGGGTCACGTACGTAATATTTTTATCGCTATCTACTTGTAATATTTTGAAACATTCATTTGTTGAAGAGCCATCTACTTATATTAAAAACTGAGTATCTATTTCTGCTTCTTTCCCTTGAGCGAGCAGAACTTGCTGTAACTTTCCTCACTATTTTGAAGGCGAGAAGCATCTCATTACTAATTCGAATGATTTTTTTGATGCAGGAAAAAAGTGAAGGCGTGAAGCGTCTGTTAGCGAGCCGCCTTGGCGGGGAGTAGTTTCTTGAAACATTCTTTACTACTTTAAAGGCGCGAAGCGCCCGTGCAACGCCGGGCCACGCAGCTAGCTGCTTGGGCGTTAGTGAGCCACGTACGTAGTATGTCTTAATATCTTATGAAAATTGAATTCACAATAATATCACATCAGAATGAGGTAAAAGTTGGATGGCGGGGGGGGGGAGACATTATGCATCAACATGCCGCAGGAAGCTAATCTAGCTGCCCTGGCAGCTAGTGTTTTACTTAATATGATTGATAGGACTGGGGGGCTGTATAAAAATTTAAATTTCGTAACTCTTTCAAAAGTTGATTTTTTAAAAACATTGAATAGACCCAAAATATCTTTCGTAATTTAGAGATTTTTTCCAAAATGAACTATATGCGTATCTCTAACGGTTTAGAAATTAGCTATTGGGCCACGATAGTAGTGGATACCCTGTATAACATCACGATTAAAATAAATTAAATAGGAACAGCAGATTCTTAAAATCATATAATTTACTCAGCATTGAGTTAGGATTGAGTACCACTCCAGTCAAAGCACCATAGTCGAGAAGAGAAGTGAAATAGCCGGGTTTGCACCTTGAAGGATCCCCGAGACATATTCGGTTGAGGCAACACTAGATATTAACACTTAGTTGCGTTTCGTTAGGACCTAGAATGCGTATAAAAAGTTACATTTCTTTTTTTTTTCTCTTCAAAGTTGCGAAAATAAGAGCGTTCAAGTTAAATGTGACTATGCTGTAGACGGTTAGGGCAGCTAACGTATTGATTTTTCTAGAATGCTTATGTATAAGCTCAGAGCTTCCAGCTTTATTTCTGAGAAAAGCTTATGTAATTGCTTTTTACAGATTTCTACCTCCTTAACGTTTTAAATGAATTGATGTATGTACGCATTATTAAAAGTGAAGTTTGTGCGAAAAAGTTTTTGTTTTGTAAAATACTTTATATGATTTAGCTTGTTAGTAAGGAATATTTAGTACTAAAAAAGTGAAAAACTCAATCAAGCAGTAAATGAAAAATATATTGCTTAACTTAGTCAAAGCATTTTTTAATCCAAAATACCTTTATTCCGCGAAACAGGTAGATATATTTTAAAGACTTTTTTAAAAATATTAGATAAAGATTAAGTGTGCTAATATTAAATTTTCAAAACGTTACATTTTTTACTAACAAATATTTTCCACTTTTCTGCAATAATGTATGTCATTAGTTTTTAAATTTCATCGTTCATATCATTTATTAAATTTTTGCACAACGTAGCATAAAATTAAGTTAAAATAAAAAATTGCTTACTTCACGCACTGAGAAGCGTAATTGCCTTTTTAATTCGATTATTTTTACTTGCTTTTTTTCTCCAAATTATTGTAAAGTAAAAAGCTAAAAACTTTTATTATTTCTTCACAAGAACATAATTTAATTCTTATATATAGGAGCGTGAACAATCTTGTTCTTGTGTGGAATTTACACAAATGAGAGGAAGATGATAATCTTGGAAACATTTTTCTGAATGTGTTACATTTCTTGAAGCGTTTCGCTTCGATCAGTATATCTATGCATTTCCAAATATATCCTTGAGTGTTTTATTTTTCTAATTGATTCTAATTGCGAAAACTTTTTCATTTTCTTTTTTCTTGTGCTTGCAAAAAGTTACAGTTGTAATATAAAATCAAATGTAAACAATTCAATAAAAACTTGAGAAATAAAATGGAAACAAATTCTCTCAGCTACCATTATTTGACAGCAAGACCCAGGGCTACGTAGTCTGACTGATTTGGGGGTTAAAGAGTCCGAGTCGGAAGTCGAAAGCTTTGAAACTGCAAGAGTCGGAGTCAGGTGTGAATGATTATCCGTCCATAATTGAATTTCTGCCATGGCTGCAGAGTCAGAGTTGTGGAAGTGGAGTCAGGCTGATTTGGGGATAAAGGAGTCGGAGTCAAAGGTCTAAAGTTCTAGGAATCAGAGTCAGGAGTTGAACCTTTTTTCCCGAGTCTACATTTCTACTATGACTGCAGCGTCAGAGTTTCGAGTTGGGTATATAGAGTCACGTTAGTTCGAGGATACATGAGTCGGTATCTAAGATTGAAAATTTAGGAATTGTCTAGGAATTGGAGTCAGTAGGTGATCATTTTACCTTTAAGTCTGCAATTTCGCCACAGCTACAAAGTCAGAGTTGGGAGAGTAATGGTTGGATTGATTTTGTAGTACAGGAGTTGGACTAGTTTAGTTATGACTTTTCAAAAATTTACTGCAGACAACTATCGTTTGATGCTTGTCTTAACTCATGCACTTCGAACTCTGCCTCATATTTTTAAAGTAGTTTTCACGATGCATGGAATGTTACATATAGCATTGTGAAAGTTTCCACAAATAATTAGATTGTTTTTTCGAAGTAGGCACGGCTTACTCCAGAAATTGTGTAGCGTTACGCACATTAACAAGGGTAGCCTTACACATTTTTTCTTGGGGTGCTGGAATAAAAAGTTGTACACTTATTCAGTGCATCTTTGACTCATTAAGGATAGCTTTGGGTCACTTCATACTTTTCAGTACAGTATAAAGAAGCAAAAATCTGATTTAACGACCTCGCTAGAAGATTGTATAAATTTTATTTCGTGTTCTTTAGTTTCTTTTATTTCGAAAAAGTAAAAATAAAATAGAAGTGTTGCAAAATTATCTGGACTATCTCGAAGATACACAAATGACTATTGAATATGCTATGAAGATTATATACGTGGAATGGACGAAAAAAGTAACACTACTGCATTAAGATGCAAAAAATAAAAACATTAGAACTCAAAAAATAATAATAATAATATCAAGACCTCACCCCTTCTAAACCTTTAAATCTCCAGCAACGAACTTAATTGCTAATAATGTAACCTTCTTAGTACATACATCAAAGAATATTTATTACACGTTTCATGAAGAGTACCAAAATTCTTTTAATTTACACTCGGTACGTGCAAAATATTTATGAAAAAACTATGTTCAATTACCTAAATTAGTTCATTAATCCAGTTTTAGCTCATTACCTTTATTAATTTTCATAAAAGCTCTCTGAAAATATTTGCATAAAATTTTGATAAGAGCTGAGTTTGCTTAAGGCAAGTTTTTCTCAAATGAACAAATTCTATAAATTACGGTGGTTAATTAAAATCTTTGAAGAAGCTCGAGTCTCATTTATCTTATATATTAATAGTCATTAATTCAAGTTTTTAGCTCAAAATGTCGCCGTCATGTTTTCCTGCGGTGAGTGAAATTATTAAACGTTGAGTTAATTTAAAGCATGATTTTAGCAAGTTATACCTCCCTACACCATTCAGTTTTTTCTTTCTTTCTTTCTTTTTTTCCCTTGATTAATTTTCCTTATTCTATTCCGCTTTAACTAAGGCTAAGTAATTACGAGGGTATTAAACTTATAGATTTAATGTAATAATAACGCAGATTTAACAAAATAGTTGCATGGCTTTAACTTACTTTTACATTTAATATTAGGGGAGACCGGGTCTAGTTGATATACACTTTTTAGTTTGATTTTTCTAATTTTTGTTATTAATGCTGCATACCGAAATAAATTCAAGAGATGTTTTCACATTGAAAGAATAATAATAATAGTCAAATGAAAATCTTCGAAGCTCTCGAAAAATTTATCAACTTGTCAAAACGAGGAGCTAGTCGATATTCAACGAAGTAAGTTGTTACACTGGTGTAATGAGCGACGAAATAAATTTTTTATGAGTTGTTTTTATAGCAGAGTATGGTAAAACATTTAAAGTATTATTCCAAGTTAGATGATAAATGTACATGATTTTACAACTTATAAAAGAAGAAAAATGAATATATTCTCTGAAATGTGATATGAAACATGCAATTTCAAATATTTCTAGTGAAATCCTTCCTTTGATTTTTTTTTTTTCTTTTGTCATTTCCAAACATTTATTGAAAAAGAAAAGTCACTGAGCAATTTGTGAGTTAAACCTATTACACGTACCAACGTGACCCAAGCTTCATTACTTTAATTCAAAAACCATGAAAAGCAGTTACGAATATTCTCAACTTCTTTTCCATCATGCCTCTGAGTCAAGAAATACAATAGTATATAGTTTAATATTGTATAGTTACTTAAAAAACCTGTAAGGCTGCTGAAGGAAAACCACAAAAATTTATTTTGGTTTACAAGAAACGATTCCTTTTGAATTACTCAGAAACAATAAAAGACAGGTACCCCCCCCCCCCCCCGTACGTTTGTCAAATCAGTCTTTGTAACTTCCCCATAAGATCCTTTGTTCCGGGCATATGCGCAGTACGAATTAAAGTCATGAATTAAAGCAATTGTGTCAACTTACCGGTACCTTCTGCGCATAGAATAAAATTTTGACTGTTTTTATTTTTTAGTTTTGACTAAATATATGTTTTAATAGAAATTATTTATACGTAAATACAAGTCTTCTACAATCTTGAAAAATAAATTAAGTTTAAATTTTAGTTATTTTTTAAGTTTTTTTTTTTTTTTTTCCTTTTTCGTTGACAGTTTTAAGAAGTAAGGAAGGGATTCAGACGAAAACATTGGTATACAGTAGGGTGTATCGAAAAAAACTTTTTTTCGAAATTCAATTTACTAAGTTGATAAAAAGTTGCCCCTACCTATCCACATATTCCACAAAAAAATTCAGTCTGATCAGAAATTGTTCAGGTGTTCCGCACGAGGCCTAAAGTTTGTGAATTTCTTCAAAAATATTTTTTTTCTAACTTTTTTTTAATATTAAGAATAAATGTTAAAAATAATTCAAGTTGAAAAATGAACACAGTAAAGTCGGGGGACGAAATCGGGTTTGAAATAAAGTATATTAAACAGCATTTAGATCTCGCACATTTATTCTAAACTTACGTAATTTTCACCAAAACTAGCATTTTACAAGGCCATGCGGCTTAGTTAGAAACTTGTTTATGAATGTGGAATCTAACTGAATTAACACTTGAAACTGGGAATCATCTGTGATTTATGTGGAGTAAAAAGTAAAATAATATAAACTATAAACAGAATCTAAGCCCCTCGTCACACAGTGCCCACGTTCTATAGGGAACCCCGTGATGGTAAACGAAATACAGCTCCGCTAGCGTAGCTGCTTTAGGATTGTAGAAGAACATATATCTTTGGTTGAGGAAACAGACTCGAAATATTTCGGACATGGTGCTCCAGTAAATGGCCCAGGGAAAGAAATTGCAGCCTTTATAGCTTCAGTTTCATGATTTATGAAAAAAAAAGTGCTATTGATAAAGAACATAAAAGTTATCGGTTGTGATAGCACATTAGTTAACACTGGAAAATCGAATGGTGCTATTAGACTTTCAGAAAAGTCTATAGAACCCTCACTACAAGCCGTGGTATGTTTTCTTCATTTAATGAATTCCCACTTAAAAAGTTAACGCGGTGGCTTTTGATAGGCTGACTACTGTACAAAATTCTTTTAGTTGACCTATTGGAGAATTCTTACAAGATTGCTAAGATCTATCAGTCATGAACTTTAAGATAATAGAACACGTTTTACCAGAAGTTGATGTCAAAGAATTGAGTCAAAAATACTTATGGGAAGTGTCTAAAGCTGTAATGTCTGGCAAATGTTCTCAAAATTTAGCAGAAAGGAACCCTGGAAGCTTTTCCCAAGCAAGATGACTCACGATGGCAAACAGTTTTCAGGCTATACATCGCAACTAGTGATACGAGTTCAGAGTTAAGTAAACTTTCAGAATTTATAATAAAGGTTTATGCTCTCTGCATTTTTACAATCGAATCTCAGCATAAAATTATTCATGCATATAAGCATTTTTTTAAGATCATAGATTTCAGCAAGTATTTGGATACAAATCTCCAGAATGTTATCCATTCCACATTATACAGAAGCCATCTTCATGGGAAATGCAGGGTTCATTTCTGCTAAATTTTGCGAACATTTGCCAGACATCATAGCTTTAGACAAATCCCATAAGTTTTTTTGACTCAATTGTTTGACATCAACTTCTGGTAAAACGCGTTCTGTTTTCTTAAAGTTCATGACTGGTAGATCTCAGCAATATTGTAAGAATTCTCCAATAGGTGAACTAAAAGAATTTTGTCCAGTAGTCGGCCTATAAAGAGCCACCGTTAACTTTCTAAGTGGCAATTCATTAAATGAAGAAAACATACCACGGTTTGTAGTGAGGGTTCTAAAGACATTTCTGGAAGTCTGATAGGGCCAATTGATTTTCCAGTGTTAACTGATGTGCTATCACAATCGATAGCTGTTATGTTCAATAGAACTTTTTTTCCATAAATCGTGAAACTGAAGCTACAATTTCTTTCCCCTGGGCCATTTACTGGAGCACCATGTCCGAAATATTTAGAGTCTGTTAGGTCCTCAACCAAAGAAATATGTTCTTCTACAATCCTATAGCAGCTACGCTAGCGGAGCTGTATTTCGTTTACCATCACGGGGTTCCCTATAGAACGTGGGCACTGTGTGACGAGGGGCTTAGATTCTGTTTATAGTTTATATTATTTTACTTTTTACTCCACATAAATCACAGATGATTCCCAGTTTCAAGTGTTAATTCAGTTAGATTCCACATTCATAAACAAGTTTCTAACTAAGCCGCATGGCCTTGTAAAATGCTAGTTTTGGTGAAAATTACGTAAGTTTAGAATAAATGTGCGAGATCTAAATGCTGTTTAATATACTTTATTTCAAACCCAATTTTGTCCTCCGACTTTGCTGTGTACATTTTTCAACTTGAATTATTTTTAACATTTATTCTTAATATTTTAAAAAAAGTTAGAAAAAAAATATTTTTAAAGAAATTCAAACTTCAGGCCTCGTGCGGAACACCTGAACAATTTCTGATTAGACTGAAATTTTTGTGGAATATGTGGGTAGGTAAGGGAACTTTTTATCAACTTAGTAAATTGAATTTCGAAAAAAAGTTTTTTTCGATACACCCTAGTATACAGATGGACTTCCGCAAGAAAAGAGTCACAGTCTGGAATATTTTCATCGTTAAATGTCCTTGCACAATTTGCAGAAATAATGTGAAGTTTTTTAAAAATGGCGTATTGTTGAACACAAATTGGAATTATGGAACTATTTTAAACTCAAGTCACTCTAGGAGGTCCGATCGAAAGCTTTTCTCACTAAGCCTGACTACTCTAACTCAAGACATAATGCAAGAATATTCGCAAGAATAAGTTTATTTTTGAATCTAAAGTAAAGTTAGCTTTGGTTTATGTTTAGCGCTGATTGCTTCATGCGATATAGCAGTTAAACGTTTTCTTCTAAGTTGTCTCTTGAACCTCAAAAATATAAGCACATTTGCACAAAAGACATTAACAGAAAAATGTGTACCCTTATACTAATAACCAACAGGATCCTTTAAATGAAGTCAGCGTTTATGCTGAATTTTAAGAACCGAATTTTATTGCAGCCATTGTTTTCCTGAATGTGCTGTTTTTGAAATGCATCTCCCAACTTGGAGCTAATTCAAATGTAAGATATCAGAGAAAGTAAATACAAGTAAACTGAACTTCAGAAACTTTTTTCTTAAAGATGCAACTTTAAACGTCTGATGTGTGTGATTTTAACATTAACTCTATTATTATTACGCTTATTGGGAAACTCTAGCAAAGATGGCAATTATTCAAAAAATATACTGAACATTTTTGAGAAAGATTGTTAGAGAAGAAAACCGTAATTAAATGTTTTCTGCCAAACTTTCGCAAAGATCATTACTGCTATCATTAATAAAAAAATTTGTAATTAAAAAAAGTAACTTTACAAACTTAAAGTACGTAGGATTTTATGAAAGGAAACTATTTGGAAATAGTATTAAATTCATTAGGATTTCTTTTAAGATAAATTAACTACTATACATTTAATAGATGATCTCTCTAGACTATGACAAAATTTAAACATAATCTAGTTTTCTGATAACTGAAAGGAAGTAAATGAAGATGTATCGCTAATTATAAAGTGCAATTTAATTAAAAATTTTGAATTCTTGCCCGGGTACCGCTCGATAAACTTATTTTCAAGAAGGAGCCATTTTAATTGATTGTTTAATCGCTTAGTTACATCAAAGTATGCTCTGAACTAACATCTACGTGTTTCTATTGAAAACTATATCGCACTAATTTGTGTGTTTATAGTAAAAATAAATTGAGAAAAAAAAAAGCAGCGCCCAAAACAAAAAAATATATTTAAAAATGCCAGAAAAAAATAAAAATATATTCAGTCCGGTATACAATTAAAGTAACCTATATTTAAAATGTTACAACAGTATGGACATTTCATAAATTAGTTACAAATGCGTGCTTCAGGGTTATAAGGAATATTTTTACAACAAATGATTTTCTCAATGGTTTTTCATTTATAAGCTACAGTGGCGGACAAAAAAACTGCATCACTCGTTAAAAAGTGGAAAACTGTGCAAAAGGTGTGTTTTATTTATATGTTTAGTATGAATATGATACTGTAACAATAGAATGAAGTATTGGGCTTTAAAGAAATAATTATGATTAGGAGATACAAGTAAATAGCACTGTATTACTCTAAAAAATGAAAAAAAAAGGGTAAGCGCTGTATGAAACCAAAACGTGGAACACAGTAACGTAAACATAAAATACTTTGGATAATGTAAAGTTTGCATTATAGCTGTCATATTACAGGTTGTAAGATCGGATAATATGCAAAAGATCACTTCAATACTTTGTTGATCCTCCACGAGCCCGATTACAGACTTACAGCAGTTCGGCAGAGATGATATCAAACGTTGAATGTAATCCTGGCTAAATTCATGGTGCCAAACCCTAGTGACAGTTTCCTAGAATGTAAGCTTAGTAGATGACTTCTTTTCCGCAATTTTTGTACCCATTATGTGACAACAACTTTCAGTAGGATTAAGGTCGAGACTGTTCCCAGGCCAGTTCAAAACTTTAATACCGCTTGCTTTCAGATAGGCATGCACCTAAATGAGGGAAATATTTTGTTTGAAAATAATGGTTTTGCTGTTTGTGTGAAAACATGTATATGAGACATAAAATCGTACAAGAAAAAATTAAATCCCACCGACCGATTTTGCTGTATGACAGGGTGCAACGTCATGTTGAATAATACAACTTCTTGTTCTTTTAAAATAATCCCGAATAACTGATTTTAAGTACTCGTCCAAGATGCCAGTGTAAATTATGGCATTAACAGTGCCTCTAATAAATTAGATGCTTTCAATCCCTTTTCTTGATATGTTTTCCTAAACCATTTGGCCTGCTAGGAATATCACATCAGCCGACATGCAATCTGGATGAAATGCTTCGTTCTTTCTTCTCCTAACATATCGCTTACCATCAGATCCATATAGGTTGAATTTTGATTCACCCAAGAAAATTATTGAGTTCCATTGAGTCATTGTCCATGTAACATGTTATTTTGCCCATGAAAGTCACTTCTGCTTCATTTTTTTTTGCAAGTAATGGCTTTTCCTTCGCCTGATGGTCAAGCAGACCACATTTTACAAGTCGTCTTTGTACAGTTCGTGCGCTTAAGGCCCGGTTTAATAAGAGTGAAATCGTCGATCCCTGGCGAGGCGACAGACGCCGCCTCCTTCTGCGCATGCGCCTGAGCCGCAGATTGACGTCGCTTCACGCCACGCTCCAATCAAACTGGTTCTGATTCCAGCGTGCGTCGCACCCGGCGTCGGCGACGATTCTAGGAAACCAGCCCTTTAAGCCTTGGTTTCCTAGGAATGAAATCGTCGATCTCTGGCGAGGCGACGGTCGCCGCCTTCTTCTGCGCCTGCGCATGAGACGCAGATTGACGTCGGTTCACGCCGCGCTCCAATCAAACTGGTTCTGATTCAACCGTGCAATCACGCCCGGCGTCGGCGACGATTGTCGCGTTCTAGGAAACCAATTCTTTAAACTAACACCACGAGTATTCTCAGACTGATTTTTTAAAGTCATTAGCACTTGCATGACAGTTATTGAGATACATTCGTTTCAAATATCGACCTTGAGACTGTGGTTACCCTTTTTCTTCCTGATACAGCTCTTCTTTGAAAATCGCCAGTTTCACGTTCAAATTTAAGCATTCTCGAAACCGTAGATTGATTATAATTTTTTTTTTTTTGCAATCACACCTGTAGAATATCCATCTTTAGCTGAAACAACTGCAAACACTTTTTTTCTCATCGTCAATTGCGCATACGGACACATAGCGGGCTTGCTTTAACCTCAACCAAAAAACAAATCGAAAGCACGTTTCCTCACCTTAGGTGAGATATTTATTTTTTTTTCGGATTATGAAATACGCTTCAAGCAATGCATGAGGCATTCAGGATGTACAATTACCTCCTACGTTGTTTTTCAGCAACTAAGAGAATTTTATATACACATAATCATGCGTTAACATTACACAATGTTTGTTTTTCTAAGTGATGCAGTTTTTGTTGTCCGCCACAGTATTTTATTAGGTTTGCAAAAGTTGAATTCCAGTAATCATGAAACACATATCTGCAAGCTGTTATTGGTATGAAATTGGAATATAGTTTCAATATTGTTTTACAGGGTGACAAAAAATAACTTGGACACACATCGTACGGTATAACTTTGTTGCTAATGAAAATAATGCGACCAAACTTCAAAATAAGTATGAATACATTATTTTGTCTAATATATTTAAACGTTTTCAAATTAGCTACCGTTAGTATTAATACAGAGCTTTAGACGTGTCACAAAATTTTCGGCTACGGACCGCAACTCACTCATTGATATTTTATCCCTTTCTTTCCCGAAGAATGGTTGTAGAGATGCCAAAGTTTTATCAGGTTTAGTATACACCCTTGTTTCCAAGATGGACCAAACAGAATAATACATTGGGTTCAAATCTGGGGAATACTGGGGGCCATTCTTCAGCTCCAATGAAGTTTGGAAAATGTGTCTTGCATCAATCTTGAGTGTCTTTTGTGAAAAATCCTGTTGGAAGGTCCATCTTTGGTTTTCAAAGAACTTTTGCGAACAAGGTAAGACAACATCATCCAAAATGAGTTTGCGGTATGTTTGCTGATTATTTTTTATCCCTTGATCAACAAAAACGTGGCGTTTCCCCACTAGCACATATCCCACTCCAAACCATTGCAGATAGGGGTAGTTGACGCCGCCAACAATAAAAAAAGTTCCAGGTGCTTCTGCTGACCAAACTCTATCATTATGGCTATTTTGAGTTTGTTCAATTGAGAACAGTTTTTCATTTGTGAAGAGCAATGTTTTCCATCGATCATCTGCGGCCAGCTTAACAGTTCTTTCCTCTTTTGAAGTCTTGTGCGTTTATTCTTTGCTGCTAGCTTTTAAGTCTCTTTCATTTTGTAAGGGAGAAGACCAAGCTTAACAATTACCATCGAACGAGCGGTTTCTATACTGATTTTCACCCCTCTAGCAACCTTTCTCATTGAAATCCTAGGATTTCGTTAAACTCGCTTTTCGACCACTTTCTGGTCACTAGATGTATTAACTGTGCATTTTCTTCTTCTTCCTGACCTGTCACCATCATGTTTGAGTTTTTTTAACCTTTTAATTGAGCAGGAAATCGTGTATTTAGCCACTTTCAATCGTTAAACAATTTCACATTTTTTCGTTTCTTGCTTATGCAATTCAAGTATGGCAGATAGTTTGCGAACAATAATGGTTATCCCAACTAACTCACTTACACCTATTTAGTAGCTTTCTAGGATCAATTCCCTATCACAATATCGTTAAAAATTCAGTGATATTTACAGATATTTGGTTTGAAACTTCGTCCAAGTTATTTCTTGTCACCCTGTAAATTAATTGCTCAATTTTTTTTTCTGAAAAAACCAAAGCAAGAAGATTCTTTGCTGCTTTTGACAGAACCATTTTTAAAACTTCAGTCGTTTATTTTATCGTTTGATTTATTAAAAATGGTTTTTATGTATGAACATTTTTTTCACATATCCATTTAGGTTTTTCCTTTTTTTAACTTTGTTTTTTCGTTTACTATATTATGGCGTATGATATATTTTTATTTAGCTTTTGGTTAACTGTTTTGCAAGTTTTGTATACTTTTTTGTACTTAAATTTACCACTTTAAAAGAGTAATTTTGTTCCAGAATAATTTTTCATCTTCTTAAAATACTTTTATCTTGCTTTACATTAATAAGAATGATTTAAATTTATGTTTCTTACTCAAGCAATTATTAAGCCAAAAACTAGCTACCAAAAAACTAGCCAAAAAACTAGCTACCTTAAGTAGAAAAAACTATTCTTACTGAAAACATCAACTTCTAATTTTTATAAAAATTCATCAGTTTTTAAATTTTTCATATCACGTTTAATTATTCATTCTCGCTTAAATCCTTGCCACAATTGGTTTTCACAAGAAACAGTTTAAGTGTTAACGTGTATGCTTCTCTGTAATACTATATTTCCTTTATATTCTATTTGGAAATTAACTTATGTGGATCCAGAACTTGTGACCTTATGAAATAGATAAATAATTTATGCATAATATTTGTGCATAGATATAATAGCATAAAAATAACGTTGAGAAGCACAAATGCGGAGATATACTGCAAGTATATACTTGCAGTTTTCTTCTGCATTTGTGCTTTGCAGCCTTGTAATTATGCTTTATATTCGCTGCTGTCTTCTGGAAAAATTAGTTTTTCCTGTGCTTGCAACTAACATTAATTTGAGATTCTTTTACAATTTACATTAATTAAAATAAATTTCTTATTTTATTTCAAAACTCATTAAGGTCCCATAAGTGGTAAAATAATTAAAAACAACAATATTTGATGACTGCAACTTCTATTTCAAATATATGTTTAACGACGCGTCAATTTTCATTTCTTTTCAGTAAGATTATTATAACTTCATTAAAAACACATACAATGGTTTAAATGTGATATTTAGTTAGAAGAAAAGAATAATTAAATTTAATCAGAAATTATTTGATTTCTTCTATTTCATGAAAATAATTAAACTCTACAATATTTGATGACTTTGAGATTTTTTGCGTCATATATTTGCTTGCCGACTCGTTAATTTTGACTTTTTATTACTGGGATTATAATTAGTTATTCCGTTGCACATAAAAATGTTTAAGTGTAGTATTCTCTGGGAAAAAATCAAACATTAAATTTAATCAAAAGTTATCAATTTTTTTTGTGACGAAATATCTTTTTAAAGACATTATAAGCCTTTTTGAGAAGAGAATAAAAAGTTGTAATTAAACAACACTTTTGAGATAATACCAAATTTGACAATGTTTTGTAAAATATAACATTTCTTCATCACGAAAAATCGTAGATTACAAAATATCTGCAAGAGAACTGCATATTATTCTTTAATTAAAAGTGTGCTTAAATCTTCCTCATTAAAACTAAATAAATATATTTTTCCTAAAGGATAAAAGTACAACCTATCAATTAATTTCTTTCAGGAAATGAATTTTTAAAAAGCATTTTTTTTTAAACTAAAGTATATTTTGTGCCCAGTATTTCCTTTGAATTCTATTAATATATTTCACTGAAGTTTTGCCTAAGGGAAGTAATCAGCATTTTAATTATAAAGTTAAGGCTTTTTTTTTTAATTTTACAGATTTAGCCTTGAAGATTTTATAAGTCCTAATTTTTTTAGTTGCTTTTTTAATCGTCGCTGGAAGCTAATTTTCTGTTGCGCATTTTTGTAACTCTGTTTAAATACTTTAGGAAGGATATGCGTCGATAAAAAGCTGTTTTGAAGATGCTTCTACAGAATTTCCTCGCATTAGCCAGCATGCCAGAAGAAGTAAGGTTGACCGTACCGTGGGTTGACATCCCAGCATGCCGGATAGTTAAAGGTTCATTTTGCAACTAAACAAAAATAAATTTCTCTCCTCAGTTTCAACTGCAAAGCGAACCACTGTAAAGAAAAATACAGTGCGTCTCGAAATGATAGGTCCACCCTTATTTTTCAAAATTTCGACTCTTAATTGAGAATAAGTATTACTTTTTTTGATAGTGATTATATATCTGTATTTGTTATAACTATGTTTGATGAAATTTCTTAAAAATAAATCATTTCTTCTAATTTGATGCAAATTTTCATTTTCAGGCCGTTTCAAAAAGATAGGTCCGCCTTCAGAAATGTTACCCCAACCACGTTTATTTCCAAAAATTTACATAAGTATCGTTGCTTAGTCTTACTACGGGATTATGCTTGCTGCTGTAGAGGTACTTAAACAGATTTGAATAGCACTTTGTAGTCAAACAAAACCGGTTGTCGTTGCAGTCTTTCGCTGGTTGAGAAGGGGAAAATTGATGCAATTAAACAGTCTGGAAAATCGAATAGAGAAGTAGATAAGCTTTTAAACAGATCGCAAAGTGTTGCAAACAATTTTTTGTTATTTAGAAATGGTTATAGCAGTAAAAAATCATCTGGCTGCCCATGAAAAGTGACACCCTGACAATGGAGCACTATCGTAAGGGACCTAAAATCTGGAAATAATGAGCATATCCACTTTGCCCAAACAACTAAACCCTTCAATATCAAAATCTACAGTTCACAGAGCAGTAAAGAAGTTCGGCAATTTAGTTTACGTGAAAAGGAAAGCGGCTCCGAAATTGACTAAAAAGCACGAAGAAAAGAGATTGAAATTCGCGCAGGAAGTGATGTCCTGGATCAAAGTAGCATCGTGTGATATTCAGTGAAAAAAAGGAATTCAACTTGGATGGTCCAGATGGTTTGCCTCATTGCTGGCACGATCTATGTAACGATAGACAGATATTCTCAAAGAGGCAAGCTGATGATGGTTCCGTTATGGTGTGTTCCCGATTCAGAGGGACAGGAAAAACTGATATAGCATTTGTAGACAATCGTTTGAATGCTGCTGGCTATAACAAGCTGTTTGAACAATATTTTCTTCCACAATCAGAACCCATTGGGGGCCCACTCTGCATGTTCCAACCAGACAATGCTCTTCTGCACTCTGCAAAGTCCACTTTTGAATGGTTTCTGGATAATGTTGTGCATGTTATCGATTAGCCACCTTGCAGCCCCGACCTGAATCTAGTAGAAAACATGTGGGGTATACTCGCAAGAGCGGTGTAAGCAGGCGGAAGGCAGTACAACAGTACTACAGACTTAAAAAGGGCTATTTCCTCCGAATGGTCAAAAATCGGGACAAATTGTTTACAAAAACTTGTAGAAACCATGCCAAATAGGATTTATGAGCTTATTCAGAAAAAAAAATTTCTTATTAATTCAGCATTTATTTGATACTTGGTTCAGTGGACTTATCTTTTTGAAACAGCTGTTTCCTCTAATTTATTTCCCTCATTACTCCTATTATTTGTAAATTATTTATGAGATATTTTACATTGAATGCAGTAATGTAGTTTATAAAATAGTACTTTGTACACAATACAACCTTTTTTTCCAGCATAACTTTCGTTTTTATTGGTGGACCTATCATTTCGAAACGCACTGTAATAATAAATGCCTTTCTCAAAAACAAACCAATGGAATTCAGATCTCCGAGACGAAATAAATCTTGATGGTTTGATGGTACGTTATCTTGCTATTATTTATTTACATTTTTAAAAAGCTAAAACGTTTAATTGTATTAATAAAATGACCTATACTGCCGCGTGACAAAAGTGATATCTGCACTGAGCGGTAAATGCAGAATCGAGACGAAACAATTGCTCTTGATTTTAGGTTTTATTCCTGGTATATTGCTTACAGTTAAACATTTAGTGCTCTTTACCCAACGTATCTCTGTAAAGCCTATATCTAGAACTTAAACACTCTCAAAGTTTTTAATTAAGTTTTTTAGTCCTTTGACCATTTTCTTGAAACTCCCATGGCTGAAAAGTTTTAGATTAAACATTTCTAGTAATTGCTGTCTTTGATTTACTTTTTCTGTATTCTTTTCACATGTTTGTTTTTCTTCCTGTATTTTATTGCACTTTTTTGCATACCTTTGAACTTTGGGTTTGATTTTTTCAATATATATATATATATATATATATATATATATATATATATATATATATATATATATATATATATATATATATATATATATATATATATATATATATTAGGGTGGTCTTTATTTATATGGGGAAAAAAAATTCCGAATTCAGCAAGCGACGCCCCCTAGTTTTGTGACACTATAATAAAAAGTGCAAAACATACACACTATAATAAAAGTGACACTATAATAAAAGTGTGCAAAATTTGAACTCTTTCGTTAAATAATAACACGTGCCGCCACGGCGCTGAAATTCAACACTTTTGAGAATTTTTCCAAAAATCTTCGAATTTTTACTTTTTACACACTACATCTTTTATCCTTGGTTTAAAAAATATTTTACAATAAATTAACGCTAAAACTAAACATTTTATTTACTTTTGTGAACTACAAATTTTATCTTGAATAAGAATGAAATAATGCTTTAGAAGCTTTACCTTAAACATACGGGCAATTCCATGCAAGTGTGGAAAAGCGTTGGAAAAATAAAACTACAGCGATGCTTCTGTTTTGCATATTTTTGATTTAAAAATATTTGAAGTTTATTATTTATACTAATTTTTTGTCAAGAATGTAGTTATTTTAGTTTGGCAGCACTTTGAAGTTGGAAATGGAATACTTAACTTTTGGTAAAGCAAATGATCAATCTTTCAACGTTGGTAAGTTTCAATTTTTTTCTTTGGATAACTGTTTTAAAGGAAGAATATTGATTATTACACTTTAATTCAATATTGTGAATTGCTAAAACGAATGTTTTCGCTTAAATTAAATGATTTATGTAAACTTCAAAAATGCACTGTTCTATGTAACGTAAGTTACAAAAAACATGTTAAAGTTCATGATGTGCATAAAAAAAGGGCAATGCAATGTTAACAATGCTATATTTTCTATCTTATAAGTGTGTATTAAACAAATAAATGACATTTTTTTAAAAATATTGTTTATTTAATTTTTTGTGCTACAATCAAAACGTGTAATGTAAGTCACCGAAATATGCAGGTAGTGTAAGTTACCTAAGTAGGACTTAAATACTTGTGTTTATAAAGAAAATAAATTGTGAAATAAACCTATGTGGTTAGTAGAAGTAATTTATTCAAGAATTCCTTTAAATGTACTGCATTTACTTAATTTAAATTAATCATATTTCTTAAAAAGTCTCTTTTTGTTAATAAGATTACAATACACCTCTATTATAAATTACATGTGTCTTTTTGGCTTTTAAGATATTAATTCTCTCTAAACAATATCACTGCATTAGAATTTTTAGGAGGTATTTTACTATAAATTATTCAAAAATGACCTCTGTTACGCTTTTAAGTTTTCAAATATGTTTTGGAAAAAACAAATATAAAAATATTTTATCCCTTCCAGGTAAAATATATTTTATTCGGTATTAAAATGCCACCGAACTCTGCAGAAAAGATGCGTTGTAAAAGGGGTATGAAAAAAGTCAGGGGGATATTGCAGATTTATAAATAAAAGTCACTCTTGATGGTATTGAAAAAGCAAAATTTGTCAAAACTATTTTCTGAAGATCCACACATTGACAATCACCATTTAGGAACTAAAAATGGACAAACTGTGGGGTTTCGTTTAGTTAAGTATTTCAAGGAACAAGAAGAAAAAACAGAGACAAAAGCCGGTGAATGGTGTGTGCGAAAATACATTATATCCTTGAGTTGTGACGATTATTAAAGAAAACGAGTTTAAAGTAAAAGTAATGGCTGCTGTTGGAACCTATTATAAATGGCCAGAAACGACAGATGAAATTTATTATAAGAAAGAAAACGTGATTCGAAAAATTGAACTACCTGAACTTGTTAATAATAGCGACTAGTATGCATTTAAGTCTTATGTTATGTAATATTTGTAATTGGTCATTGAATTTGGTTTTAAAGTTCTATAAATATCATTCATAATTGTTAATTTCCAATATTTTGATCTAAACTAAGCTGTAATTTTCATTCATTAATTTTTGTAATAAAGATATGCTTGTAAGTAAATTTCGTAACGTAAGTTACTGTAACGTAAGTTACCCGGTTGAAAAGCCCCTTAATCCTCAATTCTTGAAATAAATTTTTAAATTTATGAAAATAAAATCCTAAGCATTATAAGGAACTGATAAATTATATTTCAAACATGAAAACAGCTGTAATAGAGCAGAAATTTGCCTTAGAACCAATTTTCATATTACGTCATTCCCTTTTTGTGTAACGTAAGTTACTGCCTTAATTATGACTGCTACATTTTGAAACATTTTAATGCATCGAATATTTTTGCATTTTAATTTTGCTTTTGACCTTCATTTTCATAGAAAGCTTTTATTCAAGGTTTGTATAACAATATTTGTCTGTACTGAGGTGCTAAATGCCTAAGCGTTGGTCAAAATGTAACGAAAGTTACCGTGGAATTGCCCAAATGTATCATGACATATTACTGAAATTTAAAAGCATACTGTGAAACACAAAATAAATTACATGCAAATATCCATATTATCTTATTTTCGAATTTATCTTTGATCTTTATATTTACGATACATGATGGCTCGATTAAAACAGCAGAATAACACGAATAGTAGCGCTAACAGCTCCTTTTTAATCAATATACAGGAATTTGATGGCGATCCTGAAGAAG
>JAXGGA010013016.1:0-36698 GCA_038373865.1 Uloborus plumipes
CAGTTTGTTCTGTTTGTTACTCTTTCCTATTAGCTCATGAGCTTTGTCCAATAAGAGAAATTAAAGGCAGTGATGGGGACTGACATATAACGTGACACTTTAATTTCTTTTCAGTTTTGTGTAAAAATAATGGGAAAACATTATGAGAACAAGGGCTATTTTGCTGTTTGCTATGATCTTGGGGCGACCCATTTATTCCCTCCCTTCAAAATTGAAGATTGGTGCTGGGGGAGGGGATGAAATGAAACATAAGTTTAAATTTAGATTTTGAATGGAAGTACACTTTGTGAAGTTCGGATTGAAAACGAAACACTTCGTCTGAAAAACAATATATACCTAGGGGGAAAATAATCCTCAAATCAATCCCCAGGTGAGACGTCATATTAGTATAGCGTTAATGGTATATTTGGGTGGGGGAAGGGTTGTACTTTGCCTTGTTATAAGGAAGCCCAATTACCAACTTTAAACAAGTTTACTGTTCATTTTGTATCAAAGAAGCTTTTTTTTAGCATTTTAAACAGTTTGGGGAGAAAATGGTTGGGTCAGGAAGGAAGGGAGGTGGAGCTGACCAATCTACAAGTTAATTCTAGCTCTTACCTAGAGTAAAAATAATAGTCAATTCAATCACCAGGTTAGACGTCATAATAGTACAGCGTTAATGGTATATTTGGGTGAAGGAGGGGGATACTTCGTCTAGTTATAAGGAAACTCATTTACCAACTTTAAATAAGTTTACTATTCATTTTGTATCAAAGAGTTTTTTTTTTAACATTTTGAACAGTTTTGAATTAAAAAAGAGTGGTTGTGCGGGGGAGGAAGGGGGGAGGGGGTGAACCTGACAAATCTATAAGCTCATGCTAGCTCACTTTAAACATATTCATGTTTGTTCACTACTTTTTAGACCATCACAAGCAAGAGAACTTAGTATTTAAATAAATAGAATCTAAAAAATATCATTTTTTTCCCTATACAGTTTTATTCAAAAATTAAATTAAATATGATCCCATTGAGATCCCAATCTAAAAATTTGTACAAACATAGATGAAATACACAAGAATTTTTGAGAATTTTTTCAAAAAAATTCATTATATGTTTTTTGAGAAATTTAAATTTGAAATTTAAATTTCATTTTTTGAAAAAGAAAATTTTTATCAAATTAGTCATGTTGCATATCAGATTAAGCGGCAACTAACGTACTTTAAAATGCCATTTACCAAATCGTTCTATCTATATTTGGTGCCGAGTTATGGTCCCTTTTATGTACCCTTATCCATGGAAAAAAAAGGGTTTTTCCAAAGTTCAAAGTCTCATAAATGAAAAAATAATAGAGATAAAAATCCAAAAATTGAGACTTTTGATTACCTCAAGGGGTACAATTGATGAGCCAAATGTGAAAGAAATACAAAAATGTAAGGTAAAAAACGTTGGATCACTTGACATGGAATGACCCATACTAGAGATTAGCACTTGCTTGCATAGATGACACGCAATCAGGGATATCTCACGTGTCTTGCGACAACTGTGATTTGAAGATTGAGAGTGTTGTGTATGTGATTCTTTCTCTATCCTTTTAATAAGACCAAGTGAGCAAATGTAAGTTGTTTTTATTTAGTAATAATCACTTATAGTCTACATAGTTTATTTTAGTTTAATACATTAATCAGTCTTTGTTTAAGCCAGGGTTCGCACTTACCCCTTCTTAAATATAAGATGAGACATGTGCGTCCAATGACTTTGTTGTAATGCGTACCCCTGTGATTTTCTTTAATTCTATTTATATGGTAGATCGTTAGGTAACCTGAGTAAACAATTCGTTTTTTTTTTTTTTTCGAAAAAATACGGTTTTAAAATATTTTTCTTATTAGAATCAGCAGCAGTAAGAAAAATTACAAAATAAAGAGCAAAAAAAAGAAAATAATTGATCATGATGTGATACTTGTACCTTTTTTTTTCTTGTACATTGAAATAGTTTTTCACAAGGTGTTCTTAATTTTCTTAAATATAATTTATTCATTACTCCACCTTCGCTTTTTGAATCAGTTGGTTCCTTATTTAGTGTTTCACTTAATTTCATTGCTTCATTTCTCATTCTGGTTTAAATTAAGTATAGTTTATGATCGCTATTTTCAACAAAAAGTTTATTAACTGATAGCTAAAAGCCAATATATTTCAGAGTTAATGAATAAAATTGAAATCTTATGCCGCATTCAATGTAAATATAAATACTTGAAGGAAATGACGTCGGATTTATAATCGGCTTATAAAAGAGTTATAAGCAAAATTAAAGGTGAATTACGAGAATCGGATTTTCCACGCAATGGTACACACTTGCCTCATCATAATAGTACGCACTTGCTCCGCATAATAGTACGCATATGCCTCATGATAGTGGTACTCACTTACCCCATCATAATGGTACGCACTTACCCTCACCTTACTTTAAAGAAAGGGAAAGTGCGTACCGTCATATAAACAAATTTTCTTTAGAGTATTTGATCAAAATACCCCATGTATGTTATTAGTAGCTATTACTCAAAAGAAACAACTTGCATTTCTTGACTTCAATTGCTTGGTATGACTACAAGAGAAACTGAAACAAAACCTTCTCAATCTTTACTTTAGAGTTTTTTTGAAGACATTTAAGTTGTCTCTGCTTGTGTTTCATCTATTGAATCCAGGCCTGAATTCTACCTATTAAAATTATCATTAGACAGTTATCTAACATAGTCGATGTGTTGCAGAAGCCATTTCAGGACAGTGTTCATATAATTCCCAGTGGACGCACTTACCCCATGGACGCACTTACCAGAACTCACCCTATAATATTTTAGTCACTGTATTATATAGACAATGTATGTTTTCTACTGTATTTCAATTTCAGTTGTTTTTCCAACTGTCAATTTTTCAGTTGTTTTTTTAATTCCAGTATTTTCCTTTAAACATCTTTGTAGTTTTTTTTTCTTTTGAAATGTTAAGTAATTTTACCGCTTTAGTGGATTAATTGAACTCATTTATTTTGCCACATTGGTCAGAATTAGTATTTTCATTTTTTGCATTTTTGTGAAAAGTCTCTATAATTGTCTATTAAACAAATAATAATTAAAAAAAAAGATGTCATTTAGTTAGATTCCTCACTTCAGAGTTTTAATTGCTATTATTTGTTTCAGTGATTTTTTTTTAATTTTTTATTCTGGCATTTTTGTTTTCTTGTATTATTGGTCTTTTAACTTAACTAAAAATTTAAATGTCTACGATTGAAATCGAATTGGTTCCATATGTCTTTGATTTTGTTACTGCGATGGTTTTGTGGGTTCAAAAATACATTTTAATGCTCCAAACAATGTGAATCCGTCTAAATTACTTGTTGAACATTCATCTCGGAAGTTTGAAAAAAGAAAAAGAAATCAATAGCTATCATTTAAATAACAACACCGAATGTTGAATCCGGAAAATGTCACTTCCGAAAATGGCGATCGCGAAAGACCGAAACGTGAATGAAACGTGAAAGAAATAAAAAGGGCATTAAAGTCTCGTATTGCTGGTCCATTTATTATCACGTTAATTATCTAATCCCCGACACGCATCCCTTTCTTGAGGAGCCTCATCAATTACGCCGACATCCCTTCCCCGATGTTGAGTCGACCCGTTCCTGGCTCTAACAGCCAGCTTGGCCGTTCATCCTCCCTGTTGGCGACATTTTTCTCATTGTCAAATCTAATACGTGCGAATTCAAAGCGTAGGCGGATTTACCCAATAATTTTAATTGGATTTTGAAAATGTTGGAACTGAAGTTATTTTAGCCGGGGAATAACAAACTTTTTCATTGAAATTTAATTTTGGGTTGGTTCGGGTAAGTGGGCCACTGGGGTACACTTACCCCAGTGCCCCCCCCCCCCCATTAAAACTGAAATACGCATATGGTTTTTAGACTTTTTTATACTGATCATGTTATATCTTATCACAGTGATTGGTTTTGCATGTATTTTTTTAAATCATATAACTTATGTCAAAAAAATTTCCAAAAATTTCTTTTTACATTTTTCAAACAAGTGTTTCAAGGTTAGTTTTTATTATTTTTCTATGTTCATTAAGTTTTCTTGTAGAGTTTAACATGAAGTACACATTGCAATAGGAATTTTTACGCAAAGTATTATTATAAGTGTTTCAGGGGAGGGGTGCCACTTACCCCGCAGTTTCTCCCTATTAGGGTGTAAGTGGGTCCCGTCATAATAAGGATGATTTTAAAATGAAAAGCAGTTCTGATGAAGCAATTTCTAACGTGAAATGAAAGATAATAATGCAGACCTAGAAGGATCTGATGGTTCAGCTACAAAAACTGCAAAAGCTGGTAGCTATGTATTTGGGAAACTTGCATCAAAGAAAACCATAAAGTTTTACGAGGTTCTAATTTTAGAATATGATACAAATGAAAAAATTACTACTAAATTTGATTGAAAGAATAGAAATAGCTACACTTTTTATTAGTTTGATGTAAGTGATGTTATAACTATAACTGAGGATGAAATGTAAATGATTAATGTTTCTCCCTCAGCAAATTTCAAATAGACACTGCCATTAAGTGTTTCCATTTTTTTCAACCTACATATATGTATACATTTTTTATTTTTCTAAAATTGATCTTTATCGACTCTATTATATTTATTCAACGCTAATTTATATATGAAAGCAAAAAATATGCCTAAACGGCTTTTAATGAATTTCAGGCATAATTGTTTTGTATTCCGCTTTATAACTTTCTGTCATACACATCTAAATGTAAGTAGATATCTCGTTAATGGATACGTTTACAAAAAAATATTTCCCTCTAAAATTTATACTCACTTCAAATATAAATAAATGGGGGGTGGCCCACTTACCTCATCCTTGTGCGTAAGTGAGTCCCCCACGTCTTTTTTTAAAGAATACGACAGTTAAAAATATTCAAAGCATTTTTTTTAGGAAATAATGCTGAACTTGTGTTCATTAATAATATCCAAGATAAAATAAGTCAACAAGTTTAAACTGTTTTGCTTTAATCCTCGTTGGTTCCTTGGGGTCATATGTGACCCCAATGCAATTTCTGTTTAATATATCTTGTTAATCAACCATTTGTTTTTAATGGCATTTTGTGGCTTTTATTCTTCTAGTTTTCTATTCAAAATAATGCTATTAATGTGCTTTATTTTCCCGAATTGCATTTTTTGCGCCCAAAACCCTTGGGGTCACTCCCCAGAATGTCAAAAAAAAAAGAGGACGTTGTAATTTTTGTCCAAGAGAACAGGACAGAAAATGCATCGAAAAATGTCATAAGTGTTTAAAATTCACTTGCAAAAAAAAAACAAAGTTTTTTTCAGATCTGTAACAGTTGTAAATAAATCTACAGTTATTGTAAGTTTTACTCTACATTTTAAATTTTTAATGCATAAACTAAATTTTACTTTGATTGTGTCTTTTAATTTTTATTTTTTTAGCATTGAAAGTGTGAACTTAAAAAATGCATGCAACATTCAATAATCATAATAAATTAATTAAAGAAAGCATTGGGGTAGTTTATGACCCCAAGGGTCTTAAATGTAACTGAAATCGGAGAGACCCACAAGGGTTAAAACTGTTGTATAAGGCTGAATAAAACGAGCTGTTCTAAAAAAGGAACCCACTTACCCTAACCAACCCAACTTTTAAGTCGAAAATAAAATAATATACAGATTATTATATGATCCGTGTATATCACCGCACATTGTCAGTGCAAATGAAATATGACTGTACTACGTATTAAGAATAACAGTATATTCATCCATTTGAAAAGAAAAAAAAATGGTAAACAATAACAAGTAAACAGTTCTCATTCGGTGCTGCATTGTAAAATAATTGCTTCCTGTGTAATTGGGCATTTATTGATGTACCATTGGTTTAAAATAACCATGGCTAACAAAAAAAAAAAAAGAGAACATGCACTGTTGCACTATACTTCTTCAGTAAAATCTGTTTTGAAATTTTAAAAAAGCGAGCATTTTTCAATTAATTTTGCAAAGTTTTAAGAAAGAGGGCTCAAAACAACCTGCTTGTCCTGGGAATTCCCCCCCCCCCCCCACACACACAGAGATCCCTTGTTTTGCTGTACCCCCAGAATTCATGGCCTAAATCCGCTTGTGATTCAAAGAGCCTGCAGATCCAGTACGGCCAGTATGGGTTTATTGAGTACAGGGGCACAAGTGGTATGAGGCGCCAAATGCAATCATTCAAAAAAGAAAAAAGTATAAGGAAAAAGAAAGGAGAGGAGAGAAGAGGAGAAGAAAGGAAAAACGGGAAAAAAAGAAATAAATAAAAAAAGAAAAAATTTCTTTTTTTTACCTTCAGATTCTTATAAAAGACTTCAAAATTGTTTTCTAGGCACTTTTTCGAAAGGCTCCCTTGTTCCATGGTAATTGGTTTACACTTAGGGACATAACTAGAGGGGGTTAGGGGGGCAGACGGGACAAGTGTCCCGGCTGGCAGATTTAAGAGACACTGTCTAAATAAGTTTTCAGTAAGTAACACAAAACATTTTTACAAAAAAAAGGGATAATTTATTAGAAAACCCGTCCCCCCCCCCCCCAAAAAAAAAAAAATCAGAGCAAGTGCAGGCTAAAAAACTGAAACACAAATGAGAAGCAGGTGGGCACAGCAATAAATGGAGTGAATGCATTTTCTTGTTTCTTAACTCTTTATGTCTCAAAATAATTTTGCAATGAATTTATAATTTTTTTTTTTTTTTATTATTATTATTTGAAAGTACACCAGACAACATATATACCGAGTATAAAAATTTGGACAATCAGTATTGTGTAAGGCCCGCTCCACCTTAGGGCCCCAAAGAAGACTGCTTCCGATCGCAGAACAAAGACCAACCTCTCAGCAAAGTGCAAGGAGTGGTACTTTCGAGTATCAGCATGATTCCAGCCATTTAGGATTCATAATACTAAATTAATATAAGCGGTACCTCCGAGTCCCGTCGGGACGTAAAGGGTTAAGTATAATACTTGTTGTAAAACCTGAAGATCTTTCATTCAAAAGAGGAGAACATGTGTTTTTTCTCATTTTTTGGAAAAAATATTTACCGTAATTATGGAAATTCAATTAAAAGTTCTAAAATCTCTCAATACTTTCCTCGGATGAGCAATAGGTTTTAGAGATTAGTTAAGCTAAAATGAGTTATTTTAATATATCAATATATCTCTCCCCCTCTCCCCCTACCCACACCGAATTTCAATAATCCTTTAAACATCAACGTCAATGTGTCGAAAATGAGCTTTTTTTACTGCTCTCAAACTTGAATTTTATTTCGGTACTTATGGTACATATTTATAATTAAATGAAAATAACCAGGAAAAAAGCACACTGACATTTAACGGAATAAACCTAAGAATAGTATTTTTTATTTGTGTCATAAAAATTAAGAATTCCTTACATTGTAGTAGGCTAAGGATTTGCGGGGTGAGCCGAAACACTGTTCTGCTGTTCCAATTCAAACTTATTTAGAGAAAACTTTTTGAAAAATCAAGATTGTAACCACAGTTTTTCTAGTCAAAACAGGGATAAGGATTTATTGTTGTTTACCCCTTCAGATCTTGGAATGACAGAACGTTCGAGATTTAAAAAGAGTTTTGCTCCAGCAGACTTCTTTTTACTTAAAATACAGGGGTAGGGGGGGGGTCATACAGCCTCTATGTAGCAAAATCCAGTACGCAGACAGCGACGAATACGTGGAAAAATCTTACAGGACAATCTCCGAAACCCAGAGAGATTTTAAGAAACTAATGAAAAGGCTGCGTTCATCCTATAGGATGTTATGAAAAAAACTTAAGCGAAGCCACAACTGCTTGTTTTAAGAACAAGATCAACATTATTTCTGTGGACGACATGAGTAACTTGAATTTATATTAAATCTTTGTTTTTCAATTCAAATGCATTTTCGAAAAATTCGTTTTAATTTTTCATAAGTTCAAAATTTTTTCGAATATTGACAAACCATACGTATATTGGTATGGAAATTACACCTTTATTTCACAGTAGCTATGTGTTCTTATTATCCCCTATCAATTTTACTTATTTTCGTTTGACCTATTACAAGTTAAATTTAAAGAAAAATAAAAACTTTAACATGCATTTCGATTGACCACTATCGGCGAGGTGAATCGGAACACCTCTAGATCATCTTTATATATAAAAATTACGTGTCCCTGTGTTTGTGGCCAATGGACTCCTCAGCTACTGAACCGATTTTAACCAAATTTTACACGCAGTTTAAGTTTGGTCTAACTTAAATGATAGGATAGTTTTTATCTCAATTTAGGACCGCAATATATTTTTTATTGCAAATTATGTATTTAGCTACCAGCCTGCCTTTATGTGTTCTTGGCTAAGCCTCTTTATTAAGCCTTTTTTGACACCTCCATAGCTAAGCGACATAAAGCACACGTTCTGGCAGCTTCTGGAGGGCAGTAAACAAGTGATAATTTTTCTTATAATATATAAAAATTACGTGTCCCTGTGTTTGTGTCCAATGGACTCCTCAGCTACTGAACCGATTTTAACCAAATTTTGTACGCAGTGTCAGTATGGTCCAACTTAAATGATTGGATAGTTTTTATCTCAATTTAGGACCGCAATATATTTTTTATTGCAAATTATCTATTTAGCTACCAGCTTTTCTGTATTCTTGGCTAAAATTCTTTAAACATACCCGGAATGCCACCACATAATCTGCGGTTAAAAATTGGTTTACCCATAGTTCTTCTACGTAATTTAAATCCACCGAGATTATGCAATGGTACGCGTTTAGTTAGCAAAAAAATCTCCGGGAACATTATTGAGGCAATCATTTTGACTGGCAAGTTTAAAGATGAAGTAGTTCTGTTGCCACGTATCCCAATGACACCGTCAGAATCTTCAATACCCTTCAAAAGTCTACAGTTTCCCATTCGTTTAACTTTCGCCATGTCCATTAATAAGTCCCAAGGACAAAAAATGTCAATTTGCGGTTTAGATTTAGAAAATTCATGTTTTTCTCATGGGCAACTATAGGTCGCTTGCTCCGGTGTGTTAAAACCGTCCAATCTATTTTTGTTTACAAGAGACAGTTTAACAAAGAATATTGTGCACCGATTAGTGTTGAGTTAAACTGAAATTAAAAATGCTTATAATTCAAAAAATACCAAATAATATTGGTTAATTATAATTCCTACCTACATTATTAAAAAATAAAATGTTATAATAGCAATTAGCCAATTTTTAATTAACACGATTGTTACAAGCTTGAATATAATATTTCTAAGTACTAAAATGCTACATTTTTTGTTGATTTTTTGTTTCTAGCAAACTTAGGAAATTTTTGTTCGATTGTTTTCATATTTTGACCTCAAATTCATATTTATATAAATTTGATCTCTATAACGGTAATAAAGTTTTTCGTTTCTATTGAAACATTATAGTTTAACCCATACCTTAGCCACAGCAACGCGTGGCCGGGTCAGCTAGTTATATATATAAACAAAAACGGTTCAGCATGTTTTGTCTTAGCTTAGAATATCAAAAACAAAGCAAGACCAAAATTTTCACTAAAAAAATGAAATTAAAAAAAATCTTTAAATACCTTTTTTTACAATCAAAACTGAAAATTGTACTGATTCACTCCGCTTTACGGTACGGTTTTTCAAAATTTTCAGGTTTAGATACATAATAATTAAATAATATTTTTCAATGACAATGTGAGACTATTTCGTACAACATTTATTAAACAAATACTGCTTAATGTAAATTTGATCAAGATCGTAGACCCTAATCTTCTCAATTTCATTAAATAACGAGAAACGTACTCGCCCGCCACTTGATTTCGTCTATGGAACCGGAAACGCTCAGTAATGATGATTGGAGAAGGTTTAAAATGCTGTGTTAAAATGTTCTTCAACCCTTCATATTTGAACTTTATACGCGTTAGCTCCAATTGCGGAAATGAACCCCGATACTTTTTTGTCTTCTACAACATCGTTTGAAACAAAAATAATATTCCAACCGTGCTCAATGTACAAATTAATGTCGGCTTTTTCCGAGTTAAACACATGCAAAGACTCAACGAGGAATCACTTGCTGATACTTGGAGTTCAAATAATACGTTGTAATAAAATTTTAGAGTTCGCTTATCTCGTCTCCATAGAAATAACTTCTTAGTTATGTGATGTCATTCTCTGATTGGATAGCACTTCTAAGAACACTCATAGACACAAGTAACATGATCAACGTTTATTTAGTCGGAGCACATCTTAAGTGAATTGGCGTTAGTGATGCCACAACAACAGAAACACAATCCCAAAACGATTACGATTAAATATACACAGGTTCCATGCAGGTGATGAGGGTGGAGACGTTGGCAGATTGCCAATTTGAAAGAGGGACTGTACGACGTTTGAGGTTAAAAAAGAAAATACAGCCATTTGTCATTGTTCAAAAAAAAAATCTGCTTTCATTTCGCAAGGTTATGAAATACGTTTACTGTTTACTCTCTACTTTACTTTATGAAGCTTTTTACACAACTCATCCCATTACACAGGTCTGCGACGAAAAAATTGTTGCATATTTAACTGGTAATTTCAACAGTATTTTATGCGCTGATTATGGAAAAAATAGTGAAAAAATTCCATCATCCTCAGATAAGTCGTAAATTTCAAGTGAAATTTTCTTATTTTTAGAGTTTTCAGGTACAATATGTGTAAGAGTTTTTGAATATTAGAGACTATATTAGTATTAAATTTAGTCTGAATAATAGAGCTTTCATCGTGAACTTGTTATAAAACAATGCGAGCACATGATTTGCAGAAAAAAAAAAAAAAAGTTTTATTTATTTCTTTGAGTAAGACAATAAATCTAAACTGGAAAAATCCATTTCTAACTGAAACAAGACAATTCTCAGCCAGTTCCCATTCCTACTGTGTACTAGGCGTCATTGTGAAGAATGATTGTGATGTCTTGATTGCAGTCAGTGACTCAGTGTGGAGCTATAGCTTCTGTGGAATAAAGATCAAACAGTTTTGTGCTCTTTTGAAGAAATTGCTATTAGAGGTTGTGTCAACTCTCCTAACTGTTTCTGTTACATTTGTGGGTCTTATATGATCAAGAAGCAACAAAGGAACATGTCTAATTTTGCTAAGAACGTATATTTTGCATACTTTGGTGTTAAACTAGGAGACCAAGATAAATCTTGGGCTCCCCATATAGTGTTCTATGTGTTTGGAAGAACTGAGACAATGGTTTCAAGGAAAGAAAAAATGCTTTCGTTTTGGAGTACCCATGATTTGGAGAGATCCTGAAGATTACAGAGATGAGTATTAATGCTGTTTTTCAGTGCAAGGTTTTAATTTGAAAAACAGAAAGGAAATTTCATACTCAACCAACATACGTTCGACTATTCGCCCTGTTCCTTATGGGCCTGACTTGTCTACTCCTTCACAAAGACTAATAATAACTTTGCAACACATGTGCATCACTATTGTGCTCATTTTAGCTATGTATTGTTGTTTACTTTTCTGATTTTACTTTATGCTAAAATAATCAAAATTCGAAATTATCCGTTTTTTGTACTTTTTTCAAAAACTTCAACTATATTTTGTAGGCAAGCCTTGCGTGATAGAAAATAACCAATGCAATTTTTGAAATCAGCGAAAAAAAGCACATAAAGATCAGTTAACTAAATCAAAACAATTTTTAAAAAGTTTATTTTTGCAGACCTGTGTTATCCATAATTCGGAAATAACTGTCTAAAAGCTATTTTTAAAGCTGTTGAAAGTGCTTCTCCTGCATTTAAAATTTTGTTTATTATTATAAATTATAAGTCAACATGAGAAGTTGTGAGGTACAAACAAAGAGAAGATTTTTTTTAACATTTAGATTTTTTTTTTTTTGTTTATTTTAATAAGTGCAACTTCAATGTATCATTTATTTTGAGTTTCGTTTCTGATGTGGCTCAAAGTGACCATGAAGGCCAGGATAGTTAAAAAACAGGATAATCTAAATGATATTTTTTATTTAAATTTGGATGGTTATACACATGTGTATGAGTGCTTCATCCACTTTGCACGAAAAAGTAAAATGAACGTTGAGTGGGTAGGTTGAAAATAAAGGAAGTGTTGCTCAAAGTAATAACGACTGCGTAGCCATTCAGTATATAACTGCCCACTCATATTTTAGTAGGTTATTGCATCAATTGGCCGAAAATTGAAGACAGATTCGTTAAGTATTGTATAGTTACACGAAATAAAAAATTAAAATTCTAAGCATCATAATTTGCATTGAGGTTAGAATATCACAACAAAGGACGAGTTATTTCGACAGCTGCAAATCAGCGTTCAAAATTAGAGAAGAGTCAAGAAGAGTGGGACAGTAGAAGGAATGGGACAGCGCTGCATTTATTCAAAAATAAGAGGTAACATTATTTCTGGCTTGTCCAGTCGAGGTACTAGCAAGAGTCCAAAGCTACTACAACCACCGTACTAGCTGGATTTTTATTTCACATTTTATTTCGGCACAGATGCAGGCAGTCTTATTCTTCCTGACTTCCCCTATTTTCCGTACAGGGACTTCAGAATGATTGGATTGTACAGATAGCAGTGTTAAGGTTTGCTAACTTTTTTTGGGGGGTGGGGGGGATGAAACAGAAAACTTAGAGTTGGGCCTCGAAAACTGGGTCTGATATTTACAAAAAAATATTCAAGTTTCAAAATCCAGGTTTATCCGGAATGCGCACTCAACAGGTTCTTCGTGCGGAGTTTTTTTCGTCCGACCAAAGTGAGTATGAGTTTTCTGGAATGGAGCAGCTTATCGAGAACCGGGTTTGGGAGAGTTGACTGTGTGTGTGTAATAACCTTTCGTAGCCACCGCTTTTGAAGTCAGATCTGCTAAAAAATAAGAACTGTGTTCGATCCCCCGTGAACCAGAAAATAACATTTTTTCCCTCTGGTTAGTTTTGATTCAAATTTCCAAGAATATAACCTCAGTTCGTTACAGGATTCTTAATCCAGTTGTGCTGTTGTATTATTATTGCATTAAAATCGGTTAAGAAAATGTTTAACGTAAATGTAAATCGCAGTAGCATTAAAATATTTCTTAATCCCCCCCCCCCTACAACCTTTTTTGGTGTATGTTTCCTTACTACTTCACAAGGCATTACTTTTTTATTTTTTCACTTCCGTCCATGAAAAAAAAAAAACAAGCATTTCAGCTTTTTTTCCGAAAAGTTACCTTAAAAAATCGGATTATTGAATGACCGCCGTCGAGAACGAATGCTTCGCACAGGTCAGCGAGTTATTAATATTATTGTTATTGTTATTTAAAAAATATTATCATACTGTCCAACCTCGAAAGGTGTGCCTGGTACCGTTGAACGGTTCTAATTCAAAAAAGGGTGACAGTTGATGAAGAAAATGCACCATGGCAGCATTTCTGCTAAATCCGACATAATTTTATTTTCCAAGAACTCATAAGAAAGTGGAATAAATAATAATAAAAGAAACATCAACGCAAACCAACATGTCAAATAAACAAACCCAGCCAAAAACAAAACAAAACAAGGCAAAATCTCCTCGCATCTCCCTATCTCCATCACCCCTATTTTGACAAAATCACTACAGACCTAAAGGCATGTGCAAATGCATCCGAGGTCACCGGAAAATAAATCAAACAGTACTGTCGTTATAAAAGGTTATCATAAAAATAGCATACTCATTTTTATAAAACTGATTATAAATATTATTATACTACTTTTTCATTACAAGAATGATCATTAATAGAAAATTGATTGCCAATATTGCTATAAAAAGCTATCATTATTATTAGTAAAAAAAGTATTAAAAAAAAACATATCGTTTTTGCAATATTTTTTAGTGTTATAATAATAAAAAAAATGTTATTGTAATAAACTCGATTATCATTGTTGAATTATTGTAAAATTTTGTCATTACTTTTCTAACAAAAATTATCATGAAAAATGGACTATCAATATGGTTTTAAAATTATTAAAATCAAAATCTGTTGAATCCCCTTTCCCCTCGTTGAAGTATTTGCTCGCCAAACGGGACGCCAGGGCTCGTCAGCTGTTGAGAGAGGCAACCCGGGGGTGACGTCGACACTCCACACGTGGTCGCTGTGGCAGCCGGCAGCTCCCCATCGCACTCCAATGGCGGGAACCTGAACTGAGCAGGTATGCACTCCTTCGTCCACATTACGTCTTTTGTGCAATCATAATTCGACGCCTGATCTCCCCAAAAATGTTCGAATTTAAAACATTTTGTCTGACGATTCTTCAAACTTGGTGACAGCATTGAAAATTTATCAATGTTTTTTATAGAGATGCCTTACATTCACGTAGATGCTACTATCAAAATGTGTCATTTAAAAAAAGAAAGGGTTAAAACGCGCTGTCTCTGCTCTTTTATTAAAAAAGACGATGCTGGAAAGACGTTCAAAGTTCATGGTTATTAGAAGTTTGAAATTTATTTCAATAAACATTGGCCGATATTTTTTTTTTTCTTTGCAAAACTGCTTGCTTAATATGCTTCAAAACAATCGATGAACAAAAATATTTTGCTGTATATTCAGCTTCTAAAAGAAAGCGAAATAAACCATTCGCTAAAAGTCTACATTTCAAATTTTTTTATTCATATTAATTCCTACTTCAAATGATTTTTTTTTCTTACTCCAGTTTATCTACTCATTATTGGTGAAAGACATTTATGAAAATGAATGATATCAATAAACTGCAAATATTAGAATAATGGCAATCTACAAAGGACCACTTTTTTCTCTCTTCCATCCCTTTTTACGGCAACATCTTCAACCATAAAATTTAAACTTACTCAAGCAATCATTTTCTTAACCGAATTGTTTATGAACTAAAAATTAGGGAACTATATTTGATCAAATAACGATATCGTTTAACTGCAGATATTAAAAAATATTAATAAATGTAAAAAGTGTCATTTTACTCTTTTACATTCTTACTAAGCGAACTCTTTTATCATTTTTTTAATACTAAAACAATCCTATCCTTTTCTTACTCAAATAGTTTTCAATTTATTATTAGTAAACGATAAAGAAGTGCATCAATTTACTGCAGAGATTAGAGAATCATTGAGCTCTTCTCTTATTATCCTTATGAGCAGTATCTTATCATAAAATTTAAACTTACATAAGCAATCCTTTTCTTACTCAATATAAACATTATTCTTGACATATTTACAGAAACGCATAATATCAATTAACTGCTGATATTAGATAAAGATTTATCTTTAAACGGATACATTTTTCTCTGTCCTATGTCCTCATAATATGCAGTGACATTAATTCAATGACTACCAATCGCCAATTTAATATATATCACTGAGTCTTCATTATAAAACGTCATCTATTGATTGATGGAATGGCTCAAAGTGAATATTTCGTGTAATCTCAGAGTGCCCAGGTAGCACAAATAACCTTTAAACGTTTTATAAGCATTTTTAAGCGGTTGTTTCAACGTTAATAACCATTTTACAACCGTTAAAAAACGAAGTGTGCTACTTGGGTCAATTATCTGGTCTAAATGCCAGATAGGATTGAACTTTCTTAAATTTAGACTTACGTAAGCAATGCTTTTCTTACTCAATATAAACATGATTCATGACATATTTACACAAACGAATAATTTAATCTTTAAAAGGATACATTTTTCTCTATCGTACATCCTCATGATATGCAGTAACATCATTTCCCTGCCAATTTAATATCTATCACTGAGTCTTCATTATAAAACGTCATCTATTGATTGATGGAATGGCTCAAACGAATATTTCGTGCAATCTCAGAGTCAATTATCTGGTCTTAATGCCAGATAGGATTGAACCTGCAGGACCTTGAATCCTTTTTAGTATAATGGATGAATCTCACACAGAGTTCTTAGTCTTTTTCAAAAAATCCGTTATTACTTTTCATTGTATATGGGAATATGCAACTCTTTCGCATGAAAATTGATGTTTTTAAAGATATAAATAATGAATATTGTTACCAGTAATGTGTTGCTAGAAATTTTCTCAAGGCGTCAAAATATTCCTTGATATTTTTTTAGAGTAGGGAATTCCTTTTTGAAGAAGCTTGTATATAACAGTGCTCAATTCCACAAAAACTTGCTATTCAAAGAACGAAATGTAAAATGTGAGAGGAAAAGAAATGCGTATAGTTTGATTTTAAACATTAAGAATGTTTGACGTTTTGTAGTAAAAAAAGTAACTTAATTGCACAATGTTTAAAATTTCAATTGCATTTTTCCTTGAAGTTTCTGGGATGCTAAATTTTCATATGAAATAAAACAACAAATTTCACCAGACTTCATTTTTTGTGGCGTATTTTAGATTTTTATTACTTAATCTAAGTTTGTGGAGGCATTGAAAAAATCTATGATTGCAATAATAAAACATGTATTGTTGTTATCCGATTCCCCGAATGCCTGGAAGATATTAAGTTTAAAAATTATCGTTCTTATCATTACTACATTCAGAGTAGGTATAGAAAAATAATGTAATTTAAAAATCTGATATGATTTAATAACACGTAGAAAATATATATGCTCCAGGGAAAAGTAAAAAGTAGATCATGCTATACTCTAATTCATTCTCGGAGTTTTACTTATTGTTTCTCACTGATCTAGAGAAGATCATTACTTTTACTAACGCAATACAAACTTTTACTAATATTGATGAATCGATTTGGAATTGGTCGATATTATTAGTAATTTTTCTGCACTTCCAAAATGAGTATATTGTAGATGTATAATACTGGCAGCCGAGGTTCCAATTAAAAACTGTAAAATGCACAGAAATAAACTGTAAAACTTGCAATTTTAGTTTCTTACTGTAAAGTTAGCAACTTTGCATTTTATTGCCGCAAAATTTAACTAAATTATACTGCAAAAAAAACAGTATAATACTGTCAGCAGAGGTTCTAGAAATAACTGTAAAATGTACTGTAATAAAATGTAAAATTAGGAATTTTACAGCTTATTACTGTATAATTAACAATTTTACAGTTTGGTACTGTAAAATTAGCAATTTTTAGTTTATTTCAATAAAATTAGCTATATTATACTGTAAAAACAACATTCATTTTTTACAGTGTGTAAGCACTTACACACGCAAAAAATACTTTTAAAGTTTTATAAAAGCAAAAAGGCACATTAACTATTCGTTTCGACTTATCGCACGTAGCATAGCGATTTTAGAACGAAGCCATTCGGGAGTTTGGTGACACCATAATTTGTTCCCCAAATAAATCTAAAAATCAATTAGTCCCTTTAAGAGAGTACAAAGCGCAAAAAATGTTCTCAACTTAGTAAAAGTGAATTTATTGAATTGGATGCTATTTTAGACAATACCGGTTCTCTTGTAACTACAGTAAAATCTTTTCATTTTGCTCCCCTTGATAATGATCTCCTGATAATTCCGGGTCAAATTTGTTGCCATTTTAATTTTTTTTCCACTTAAAGAGTAAATTAAATTATGATTAGTGAAACATGATTAGGAAGTTTAAATTATGTAAGTTTAATTTGCCATAAAATCATATTCGCCTTTTACATGCAATAGACCAACAGCCTAGTTACGCCATCTAGAGACTGCAATTTCGTTGTTATTATGAACTCATCAGTCTGAAATAGATAGTAACCGAGCTGGATGTAGATGTCCTCTCATTGAAGCTGAGCTTGTCGACAAACTGGTAGCTGAAGTACATTTAACACACCTGCGAGAGTCGGTAGCATTGGTACGGCTCAACTCGCAGCGTTGACTTCAATTTTTCAATTTATGGATTGAACCCTGGAGTGGGCCAAAAAACACTTTTTTTTTAGTATTTCGATGATGGGTAGTGAGGAAAAGATGTCATTGGGAGAGCGAAGTGCACATAAGAATTTTGAAATTTTTTGACCAATTTCTTGATCTGCCGCAATTCCGTTAAATTTTTTTTTTTCTATTTTCCATAATGGGTAGAGCGGAAAAGACGCCACTCGAGGCATAAAACTCCCATAATAAATTTGAGGCCTCATCCAAAAATTTGCAGGAGTTTTAGCAATTTCCTGTTTTTTTTCTAAGATTTTAATACATTTTGCTAAAATGTTAAAATACTGTTTCCGCCGAATTTATCTGCATTAGCTATTGTTTGTCACACATGATGTATTTTTTAAATGCTTGGTGTGTAAAAATGAGCTACTTATTATTTCTTGAAATCCTTCTGAATTTCCCCGAAGCTTCTATTGAACCCCCCCCCCCCATCCCCCTTGACACAAAGCGCGCACTCTCGGCCTCGCGCGCTTTTACTCGGATACTCCGATTGGACGCGTTATCTTTTCCATACCATTGAGGAAACGCAACTTAGAAGCTTTCCCTTTTAGCAAGTCAAGATTACACGATTGCAAGGCTAAATTACGATTATCTAAATTTAGATTACAATTACAAGAACGCAAGAACAACTTGATTAAAATTACGATTGCACGATTACGAGTGTCTGTCCAATTTCCAAAATATGATCACGATTACAAAAAAAAAAAATGTAATCTATTACTCGGATTACGATTTTACACAATCTTCGATTGCTCCAAGCCTGATACCCACATAACAGCTTTGGTACCCACATAACAGAAATTACTTCATATGAGCTGTTCTGTATGTTAAGCAAAAAATGTTACACACATCGCCTAACTGAGAAAGAAACTCGTATTTATATTCTTCATCATAAAGCTTCTTTTCTACAATACATGAGTTATATTTCCCCACTTCTTCAGTATGTTTAAGCCGAAATCATTAGAGGACACACAAATTGAATCATCCTTTTCAAATTTCCCTTGAGTTTAGGCGTACAGAAAATTCCATAAGACGGAATTAATTTGAGCCAACCGACACAATTCTTTTCCTTTTTGGCTAACAATGCAAGAAGCTCTAAGTGGTCTTCGTTTTTCAAAAATAAATGTTGTATCCCGCATTTCCCATTATTTAAGGTCAAGTACCTGTAGTGCAGCAATCTCTTAAGTTTAGTATTATATTTGAGTGACTGTATCGTTTTATTTAATTTTTCATTGTAAATCGCCTTGATATATGTACACGTTTTTTTTTCTAAATTCGGCTTTTTCTTCTCTTATATCTTCAATAGTTCATGATAGTGGTACACTGAAGGTAAGAGAAATGCGGATACACTATTTATAAGTTTTAATTTTCTTACAGCTACAAACTGACCTAAAGTATTGCAAGTTAAAAAAAATCTATTAATTTTTTTCAAGATAAGCAACTAAGAAGAGTATTTTTGAAACTCAACTAATTTGTTTTCCCTGCGTGAAAATGTAGAAAATAAGTTCAAAGAAATAATAAGTGAAGTTTGGCTCCATGAAGGAAGTAACGACGAAATGGGTGCTTCAAAATTTCATATTCCATGCCTGAGAGCCTAAAAGATCGGTTCCTGTTATCAAACAAGAAGTAAACTAAAAGGGCTACTGTCCAACCTCGAAAAGCGCGCCTAGCACCGTTGAACAGTTCTATTTAAAAAAGGGGTGACAGCTTGATTGAGAAAATGCACCATGGTAGCATTTCTGCTTGGTCCGATATTATTTTATTTTTCTAGCACTGATAAGGAAGGGGAATAAATGAAAGCAAAAACACCAATGCAAACCAACGCGTCAAATAAACGAACCCAACGAAAAATAAAACATAACAAAATCTCTTCATTCTTTATCTCTCTTATCACTATCACATCCCCTATTTTACAAAATTAGTAGGACCTGAGGCATGCGCAAAGGCGTCGGAGGTCGCTGGAAAAAATAATAGAGTACTATCTGTCCATGAAAACCGCGCCTGGTACTCGCGAACAGTTCCACTTTCAAAGGGTAGATGGGTTGTGGGTGATAACTTTCCGAAATTTTCATTTTAAAACTTGCATTTGCTATCCTTATGACATATTCAACTAAACGATGTATTTGAAATTAGCATCGTTCCACGTTGTTTGATACGGCTCAAAATGCTTTTTATTATTCTTCCCCTTATTGTTATCTTATTTAACACCCTTATTTTAGTAAGATCAGAGAAAACCTGACGCATGCGTAAATGCGAGGAAGGTTTTACCAAAGAAGAGCAGACAGTAGGTTGTACTCTAGTATTGTTTTTTCTTTCTGCGCTTCGAGTAACTTGAAATTGCAATGTTACATCATTTTCTTTGAGAGGAGCGGAAGTGGATTCCAATTTCTGATGACATGAACATTAAGTTTTAAATATTTCTTTTAAAATTACATGTATTCAATAACTCAATCATATGTTGTCTTTATACCAATTTAACATTTCGATATCAAAATATATCAGTTGAAACGGATTTTTGTGTATGTGTGGAGAGAGGGTGGTGGGGGGGGGGAGGACAAAGGCTGAGAAAACAGACTTCTTAAACCTGCAATACTTTCATCCAGTGGTGTACGTGTTTGTAAACATTTCTTCGATCTTGTTAAGCACCTTCTGAGAGGCCTTTTGGTACGAAAAGAGCATTTCAAATTCGCAGTGGCACCCCATGGCACCTTGCTTCCACCCCAGCTTTCTTATTGGCACCCCTGCGTCACCCGTAGTTTTAACAGTGTTTTTGAACTGATGAAGTCCTATAAACTTTATTTTAGACTTAATTTGGTGGTTTCAGAGAACTACCCCGGATTTCTTTCAAATTGAAGTTTTAAAAACGCAATTTTATACTTTATTGACGTAAGGGTAAATGTGTTTTCGTCCCAGAAGATACCGATACACAAACTAGAATCTTAATAATGAGAGCTCAAGCCATCTTTGATTCGGATAGCGAAAAGGTATATTCGGAAAAAAAAAATTATTCGAAATTGAAGCCTTAATATTTTAATTTTGAGTTATCTTCGAAAAATTCAGATTTTGACTAATCTCTGGAAATTTTTCGAATTTAAAATCTTAAAAATGCTTAGGCGATCTTTGATAGTGAAAAAAGGGAGGGAGCGGTTGCCCTCTTTTATCCCCCCCCCCTTGAATCGCCGCAACTGCTTAAGTTTCTCAATCCAGTCATCAAACTTTTACAAATTTTAGATTCGTTTTTTCTTTTTTTTCCGTTTTCCCGCTAATAGAGCTTGTAGAACTGAGATTCAAAAATCGCACACACACAACTTCCTTTATCCAGAACTTTTTTCCTTTCCTTGATTTTCGCATTTGAATGAGGACTCGTGGAAATGAAAATTCAACCAGAGACTCAGAACCTACGACAGTGGCTGTGAAAGAGCGACTTCGTCCAGCTTTATTTCTGCAAAGAGGTTTTTTTTTATTACGATTCCCTAGAGACAAGAATTTTTCTTCCTTTTTTTTCGTCTTTTTCGTCTCTAAGCACTCTCGACATTCGTCTTTACTTCTAAGATACATAGCATCTTTTCGTCTTTGCTTCCAAGAGTCATTTCTCGCAGCCGAAAGAGAAGTAAGAAAAAATTGAAAAAAAAAAAAAAAAAAAGACAAAAATGTGTACACACATTTCGGATAATCCTTACGAACCTGTGCAGGATTAAAGAGTAAGCTCAAAACCTTTTCATGGCTTATTTTCTTAAAAGTTGTATGAAAGAAAAATTACACATCTTTGAACAGGAGGGCGACTTTTTTTTACACTATTACTTTTTTTTTCCTCTAAAAAAATTAAGTTACTACATAGAAAAACACCCATAAAAACAGCTGAGATCGATGTCTCTTCAAATACAAGCTATGAAATATATGCACTGATCTGTTCAAAGCTTACAATCGCATAATAAAACCCATCCGACCTTAGCTTATGAAATGTAGTTAGTTGCTTAGAGTAAAATACATTAATTTATAAAGGAATACGCACAATGGTACCATCTTAATTGACTTCAATGTCTTATGATTGATAAGTGGATTTTTAACATTGAACAGCAAAGTCTTTTTTTTCATATAGGGTGAGTTCTGGTAAGTGCGTACTCTTTTTTTCAAAGTTCATGTTCTCAAGGATGCTGCTCCGTTGAAAAATCTTGTACACTCACAATTTTTTTTTAGTTTTCTTTCCAGATCCTTTTCTAAGATGTTCAAGTATATAATGTGTCAAATAAACCATAAGTATAGGTTTTGTGACCTAGTTTATGACACCTATTCTAAGGTACGCACTTTCCCTATCTAGCGGGGTAAGTGCGTCCACCTTAAATTATGTGAATATGAGCAGGAAAAAACTTCTGGCACATATTAAATATGTTAGGTAGTTGCCTTGGGATAATTCCTAACACTAGAGATCAGCACTTGCTTGCATGGATGAAACGCAATCAGTGATATCCCACGTGTCTTACGAACAAATGTGATTTGAAGTTTGAGAGAGTTGTGTCTGTGATTCTTCCTTTGTCCTTTTAATAAGACCAAGTGAGCAAATGTAAGCTGTTTTTATTTAGTAATAATCACTTATAGTATACATAGTTTATTTTGGTTTAATACATTAAACAGTCGGCGTTTAAGCCAGGGTTCGCACTTACCCCTTCTTAAATGTAAAATGAAATATGTGCGTCCAATAGCATTGTTGTAAGTGCGTACCCCTGTGATTTTCTTTAATTCTATTTGTATGGTAGATCGTTAGGTGACCTGAGTGAACAATTCGTTTTTTTTTTTGAATAATAAATACGGTTTTAATATTTTTCTTATTAGAATCAGCAGAAGTAAGAGAAAACACAAAAAGAGCAAAAAAAAAAAAAAGTAAATAATTGATCATGATATGATACTTGTACTTTTTTTTTTCTTGTACATTGAAATAGTTTTTTACTAGGTGTTCTTAATTTTCTTAAATATAATTTATTCATTATTTCACCTTCGTTTTTTGAATCAGTTGGTTCCTCATTAAGTGTTTCACTTAATTTCATTGCTTCATTTGTGATTCTGGTTTAAATTAAGTATAGCTTATGATCGCTATTTTCAACGAAAGCCAATATATTTCAGAGATATTGAATAAAATTGAAATCTTACGCCGCATTCAATGTAAATATAAACACTTGATGGAAATGACGTCGGATTTATAATCGGCTTATAAAAGAGTTATAAGCAAAATTAAAGGTGAATTACGAGAGTCGGATTTCCCACGTAATGGTAAAAACTTGCCTCATCATAATGGTACGCACTTGCTCCGAATAATAGTACGCATATGCCTCATGATAGTGGTACGCACTTGCCCCATCAAAATGGTACGCACTTACCCCCACCTTATTTTAAAGAAAGGGAAAGTGCGTACCGTCATATAAACAAATTTTACTTAGAGTATTTGATCAAAATACCCCATGTATGTTATTAGTAGCTATTACTCAAAAGAAACAACTTGCATTTCTTGACTTCAATTGCTTGGTATGACTACAAGAGAAACTGAAACAAAACCTTCTCAATCTTTACTTAAGAGTTTTTTTGAAGACATTTAAGTTGTCTCTGATTGTGTTTCGTCTATTGAATCCAGGCCTGAATTTTACCTATTGAAATTATCATTAGACAGTTATCTAACATAGTCGATGTGTTGCAGAAGCCATTAGAACAGTGTTCATATAATTCCCAGTGGACGCACTTACCCCGTGGACGCACTTACCAGAACTCACCCTACTTGAGTTTTATTATTTTTTGTTTTAACTTGAGACTTTTCTTTGAAATTAAGAAAAAGCTAGAATGTGGTTAAACTGAGTAGTTTTTTGTTCATTAACAAGCGACTATGAAGATTGAAATTCACATATGGGTGATTATTTGTAAACTTTTCATTTTCCATACAGAATCTATTCGTGCTTTTGGAAAAAAAAATTATAAATGTCTTGTAACAATTATGAACCTTTTTATAAATAAATAACAGATTTTATAGGAGCTCGGGGAGCGCTGTATATGTGTTGTTGGTTTTTTTTTTTTTTTTTTGGCATAATATGCATTGAACTTCCTTCCTTCCACTCAGGGGAGCTGGGGGAGCTCGGGCTCCCCCTGGAATATTTCAGACCGGTTCAGCTCCCCCAGAAAAATTCCCTTACTAAAATTCTTTGCAGTACATTTTGGGTGAAGAGCAAAAGAAAAAGAAGAATTAATTGTGACGTTTGTTTCGAGGATGAAAAATCAACAGTACCGTAAAATGGGGTTAATCGGAACACTTTTCAACTTTGATTGTAAAAAAAGCAGTTAAAAGATTTTTTTTTAATTTTTTTTTGGATAAAAACTTCGGTCTTGCTTTACTTTTGATATTCCAAGCAAAGACAAAAGATTTTGAACAATTACTATTAAAATATATAGCAAATTATGGGTGTTCCGAATCACCCCAATCGGAACACTTGTTAAAATTTTTATTTTTTTCAATTTAATCTGTAATAGGTCTCACAAACATGAGTAATATTGATGGGGGAGAATAAGAACAGATAATTACTGTCAAATAAATGTATAATTTCAGTACCAGTAAACGTTTATAATTTGTGAAAATTCAAAATAATTTTGAACTTATGAAAAATGAAAAGTAATTTTAAGAAATACTTTTGAATTGAAATACAAAGATTTAACATGAATGGAAGTCACTCATGTCGTCCACAAATATGTACTTGTCCTTAAAACTAGCAATTGTGACTTGGCTTAAGTTTTTTCATAACATCTCCTGGGATGAACTCTGCCTTTTCTTTAGTTTTTTGAAATTTCTGGGTTTCGGGGATTGTCCTGAAAGATTTTTTCGCTTATTCATCACTGTCTGTGTGCTGGACGTTTACTACATAAAGTCTATGTGACTTTCTCCCTTTTATTTTAAGTAAAAAGAAGTCTCCTGGAGAAAAAATCTTTTGAAATCTGCAACTTTTGTCATTCTAAGATCTAGTTGCTCACGAGAAGAGATAAACAGTAATAAATCCTTGTCCTTGTCTTGATTAGAAGAATTGGGGTTAGAATCTTGATTTTTCAAACAATTTCCTTCAAATAAGTTTGAATTGGAACAACAGAACTAAGTGTTCCGATTCACCCCGCAAATTTTTTTCCATGGGATTTTTCAGAATTCTTCACTTTTATGACACAATTTATAAAAAATGTAAATTCTAATGTGGTATTCTGTTGTTCAGATACATGTATAATTGAAACATACCACTCATAGTTTTTAAATATAAGAAGGTTTGTTCTTGCATATGAAGTTTTGCAGTCTATGAAAATGTGATGTTTTCTAGCATTCAACGTGCAGCTCTCTTTAGAAGCCAGTAGCGTTGCCAGATTGACAAAAGTAATTTTTTCCTACTTCCTATGATCTTACCTTTCTAAAAAAAAATTCATGGCGAAAAATACCCAATAGTATATTTATGAAGAATTTCTTTGTACGGTTGGGAAGTTTTGTTCCGATTGACCCCGTTGTTCCTATACACCCCATTTTACGGTATCTAATTAACTTTTAGTGCTTAAAGTGCACAATTTGTGATGTTTTTCCTTAATACCACTTTTATTTATTAGTATTACTTGGATTTTAACCATTGTTACCTCTTCTACAAGGTGCTTCAGACGGGAAGATAAAGACAAGGTAATTATTTTCAATTATGGTAGAAGTGCATTTTTAAAAACTTTTTTTTTCTAAAATCAAAGAGTTTCAGTTACGTATTTATGATTCATACTTCCAACAATTTCTAGAGTAGAGTCCTGAACCTTCCTTATGCTCAAAGTCATAAAAAATCGTCGAAAGTGTGTTTTAAGGTTACAGTTTTGAAAAATTGACAAAGATGATTTTGCTATCCCAGTTCCTACCCCTAATGAAACCAAAGATGGCCTAAAATTAGCTTTAAAGACTAAAGTTGCTAAACATTTGATTTTAAAACATTTCTAGCCTCTAAAGTCACCTAATATGGTTGAAAGTAATTTTTAAAAGAACCACTTGGGAATTTGAGGAAAAAAATTTCGAGACTTCCTATTTCTGAGCAAAGCATCTAAAACGAAGTTCATATAAATTTCGTAAAAGTGTACTTAAACTTGTCGTCTTCAGGTAAAATATTAATGTTTTAAAATTCCTTTTATTCCCAAAATTTTTCTATCTGAACATTTATGACTTCATAATTGAACTTGAGTGTAATGGGTGTGGGTGACTAAGTGTCCCCCAGAAAGCGACAAGATCTGGCGCTGAACCTGGCTCCCCCTGTTTTTCCAAAGCTCCTACGCCACTGCTTTCACTAAACGTTTGGAATGACGGGTCGGGTATGATAACTTAGATAACGCGTGGAAAGACTTCATAAACCTAAGTTCTAAATCCAACGAAACGAATAAGCTTTAATAAGAAGCAATTTAGTGAATTGAGCCGAACGAATTTCTGGGACGTATTGTGAGAACGCAACAACTCGGAATGGGAAACATTTTCCGACGCACTGCATACGTAATGTGGCGATGAATTTAGGACCTCATTTTTCAAGCTTCTTTTGTGCTTAGAGTTTCGATTTAGGAGTGTCATGCGCTCATTTTTCACGCACTTTTTGTAAGTAGAGTTAGAACATGACAGCGTTTCGAGTTCCCAAGTCACTTTTATAGCTCCTTGAAAACCTGCAGGAAGTAGTGATTGGGGTAATTTCTCTATTTTAAAATCCCCATTCATATTTTAACAATTATGTTTTACAAAGCGAAAGAAACACATCTGTAGTTGTTCAAAATTAAGATATAATTATTTAAAATGAATTACATTCGAGCCCACTTAATGGAATAGCCATTTTGCCACGAAAAAATATTCTTATAAGCGGGACATTCCATTATCCGGGATCAAAATAATGCATGATAACGGTTTTGTAAGTTGAAGTATTTTATTAAGCGGGGTATGCTTTTAACAGATATTCTAATAAGCGGGCTCGAAAGAATCAAGTTTGGTTCGAAGCTATCCTACCACCCGGAAACATTTTGAGCCACGTCAGAAATAGGATGCAAAATACAAATTGGACATGCATTTTTTCTGCTCCAAAAAGTTTGCCTTGTTTTTAAAGTGGTTAAGAGTTAGATAATTTTTTTTATGTTCTCAAATCCGTCTCGTGTTAGGGTCATGGAAAAACAACTTTTATTTAATGTTTCGTGTGTGTGTTTTTAAATTGTTTACTTTTCTGCTTTTATATGTCGTTTTGACTTTTGATGCCCGTTTACATTTTCTCTTGGGTTAGTTTTTTTTTTCACTTTTATTGCATCGTGCTGTATTTAAACGTTCCTGTAAATGGTTGCACGATTAGGTCTGTTTTCATGTCTTTCCGTGTAATAAAGATATTATTTTCATCATATTTGTGTAGTTTTTAATTTCAGCAGCCCGTAAATAATTTTATAAATTGTACACTGACAAAGCTAAATACATTAAATTCTAATGCATTACGAACTATTGACAAAAGGCCTTTTGTTTAGAAGCTTAAGTGCCGGGCATTTAATCCCATGTGTTGTGAATAAATCCGAATCGACACCCGTTGTTACCTCAAAGCAAATGTTGGTAGCTAATATCCAGAATCAACTCTAGAGTAGTTCAACTTCGGATTAGCCATCCTCAAGCATGAGCTCATTAAAAGCTTAAGATGGTCGAGTTATTGGCCAACATTTCAGTGGCGCTTTTTTCCCCCAAACCCGTTATACGCGAGGGAAAAGGAAACAGGACGAAGATCATTTATCTTCATTTGGAGGAAATCTTTTTCTGGAAAGATGTATCAACAACGAAGCCCCAAAGTAGTCGAAATTCCACAATTAACAAAGAAAAGTGGCTACTATGTGTCTCAAACGTTCGAAGTACTGGTGGTAAAAGCTTGTTTTAGATTTTCGTGACAAATATAAAAGGTTTATTGACATCGGTGCTGCATTAGAGAGTATACCTTTTGGTTTGCATCGGGAAATAGAATATAATATCTGCTTCCTAATGAATAGGGTGGGTCGAAAAAAGCTTTTTTTTTTTTTCTGATCAATTTCTAATAGCACGGAAAACTTGCCCATGGACATCCTAATAACGGGAAAAATAATAAAAATAATAATTAATTACTTTTGTAATCGCGCAAGTGGTCTAAAGTTTAGAAAAAAAGAGAAAAATCTGTCATTTTTAAAGATTAATATTTTTTTTCAAAAAATACTTTTTTTAATTTCTACTAGTGCGGAAAACTTGCGCACGGGCATCCTAATAACGGGAAAAATAATTAAAAAAATAACTTATTACTTTTGTAATCGCGCAAGAGCTCTAAAGTTCAGAAAAAAAGAGAAAAATCTGTAATTTTTAAAAATATATAATTATTTTTTTAAATGATTTATTATATTTTTAATACTTTAAAAACTACTCTGTTAGTGACTGAAATGGGTTTAAAAAACTTGGGCCACATTGCCGTTCGTTTGAATTCTCGCATAAAGCCTTAAAACAACATTTTTAAAGCAAAAGTTGTATTTCATAAATTCGCAAGCTGACATACAGCTGCCGTAACACCTAACAACCCGTTTTCACATTTTACACACATATACTGCATATTCCTCGAGAAACTTACAGTGGCCTTGAAACATATTGCCACAATAATTTTCGATTGTATGAAAAAGGAAGATTTTGACATGAGTGCAGTAGAAGTTATCGGATGTGATAGCTACAAACACGGTTGGAAAAATGGTGTTGTACGGAACATTGCAGTTTAGTGTCAGCGACCACTGCAGTGGTTTATTTGTTTGTTACACTTAAATGAGCTTCCTTATAAACATTTGTTTGAGCACTTAGACGGGACATCAACTGTGCCAGCATTATTCAGTGGTCCAATTGGCAAGCAACTGACTTACTGTGAAAAAAATCCTGTTGTTGATTTTGTGTCTATTCAATCTGAAGTTACCATCACAATAAATAAAACTGACTTCAGTAAAGATCAGAAATATCTTTTAAACATTGTTCAAGCAGTCAGCACATGAAGCCGTGATCCAGAATTAACAGCTAAAAATGCTGGACCGCTCAGCCATTCCAGATGGTTAACTTGTGCAAAACGGGTGTTAAGACTTTATATTTCCCAAATAAGTCCGACAAGCGAAATGAAGACCCTTGCAAATTACATTGTAAAGACCTACGCTCCTGTTTGGTTCAATATTAAAGTGCACAACACTGTGAAAGAGGGTCCGAAGCACGTATTAAAGATTATTCAAACAACCAGACATTTTCCGGACAACATTTAAAAAAAAATCTATCCAGTCATTCAGAGAAACTCTTTCTTCTGCCATCCAGAGAATATCATGCTGGCGATGATAATGGATGACAGACAGCACATTAGAGAGTTATGCTACAGGAAGATACTGAAAGCCAGAAATGAGCCGCCAGTAGTGGGCCACATTAGAGTTTTCAAGCTTTCTTCAATTAACTTTGAAGTCACTGACTATCCTGGACCAATTGATTGGACAAATTGTAAGCTGACACCTCCACCTCTTCTGTCAAATATGTCTACAGAAAATAATTCCACCCTATTGAAAGAAAAAACCCTTCCAGAATTTGAGCACTTGAAATTTCCCTGCCACACTCAGTCAGTGGAGAGGTGTGTAAAACTAGTTACAGAGGCTGCTGCTTAAGTTTGAGGGCATGAAAACCGAGAGGATTTTATTAAGACAACTTAAAAATCAAAATCTTTAATGCAAAAAATTGATTCGAAGTCAGAATTCAAAGGGTGTAAGTAAGCACACCCAAAGTGGTTGGTTGATTGGGTAGGGTGTGAGTGGGACTTGATTTAGTATTATTTTAGAATCTGTAAAAAAATATGCTGAAATGTGCAATATGCTGCGATATGTGATTTTTTCCAAAAATAATAATAATAATAATAATAATAATAAGGATTTTTAGGGTTTTTGCCGCAAATTTAAACGAACGATGTACCCCAAGTTTTTTTAAACCAATTTCTATAACTACAAGAGTAGTTTTTATTCTATTAAATATAAAAAAAATATTTTAAAAAATAATTGTACATTTTTAAAAATTACAGATCTCTTTTTTTTCAAAATTTTAGACCTTTTGCGTAGTTTCAAAAATAATGAATTATTTTTAAAATTATTTTTGCTGTTATTAGGATGCCAATGCACAAGTTTACCGCACTATTGGAAATTAAAAAAAAATATTTTTGGAAAAAAATATTCATCTCTAAAAATTACAGATTTTTCTCTTTTTTTCCAAACTTTAGAGCTCTTGCGCTTATACAGAAAGTAATTAAATATTTTTTTCATTATTTCCCGTTATTATAATGCCCATACGCAAGTTTTCCGCACTATTAGAAATTAAAAAAAAATATTTTTCGAAAAGAATATTTATCTTTAAAAATTACAGAATTTTTTCTTTTTTTCTAAACTTTAGAGCTCTTGCGCGATTACAAAAGTAATTAATTATTTTTTTTTATTATTTTTCCCGTTATTAGGATGCCCATGGGCAAGTTTTCCGTGTTATTAGAAATTGATCAGAAAAAAAAAGCTTTTTTCGACCCACCCTACTAATGAATTTGACATTTTACGGTTAATTTTTGAAAAATAACATTTTCCACCAGTATCTAATAAACACAAATTCTCATCAATTGTGCTTCATTGTATATTATAAATTTAGTACAGTTTATATCGACAAATATACAACTCGTTGTGACGGGTGTCATTTTCATAAAAATCAAAATGATCAACACCTACTTTCATTTAAATTTATTTTTCAATAAAATATCATCTCTATTGTTCCCATAATTACATACGTCAAAAACAACTGAAAGCGTTATAGAATCGATTCAAAAAAGAACAATTTGAAATTTATTCCTCATTTATTAAAATATCTTCCTTTTTTCTACCGCATTGCGCTGCCTATGCCCATTGCGCATCCTAAATAAATGCATTTAGGATGCATTTATTTACATTTTAATGTACATTTTCGCTTGCCATTGAGTTAAGGGGTTATCTAAGTGAATGGATTACATTTTAGGCATGCCATTGTCCTAAATACTATATTTAATATTATCCTTGCTTTAAGATGACAATTTATTCATAATGCGTGGTGAATAGCATCATTAATTCTTTGATGTGTCACGCTCACGAACTGCTTTTAATTTGAGGCATATTTGGGAATCGTTTTAACGTAACTAACGACTATTCAATGTGTTTTAAAATGCCTATTAGGTTACCGCTTCAGAATTTGTTAATGCATATTGAAGAATTACTTAATTACGTTGTATGGAGTGTTGGTTTTCAATTTCAGTATTGATATAACTAGGAATTTTTATTAAAAAGGATATGTCTCTAATAAATATGAATAAGCGTGATTTAAACATATGATGCCTTCGAACATTTTTTCTTCAGCCATTCTATTACTAATAATATGTAAAAGAACGTTGAAGTATATAGTTGCTCTTTGTTTTCAGTTTTAGTCGGTTTTGATGTCCGTCGTATTAATTTAATCTAATGGTATCGTTTCAGTAGAAAATAGGTAATTTTTGCCTATGAAATAAGTTTTTTTTCCTGTTAATGTTTTGTGTAAATGTACAACCAAGCTACAGCCCGGGTGAGAAACTTACAAACTGGAATAATATGTATATATACACATACTACTTGATAATACATCTCAAGTAGCACACTTCGTTTTTTAAACGTTGTAAAATGGTTATTAATGTTGTGACAGCCGCTTAAAAACGTTTGTAAGCTGTTTAAAGGTTATTTGTGCTACCTAGGATTTCTCTTAAAGCATTTTTAAATCTAACTGTACCAATAAATCTCAAAAACCACCACTGAGCACATAGTTAAAATAAAAAAAAATAAAAAAAATCATTAAGATGGGAGGCCAGCGCCAACTAGATAGTTTGAAATCATGATGGAATGTTGGCCAGCTTTGTCTCCAAATTTTGCCATTTGGCCCTTGAGTAAAATAGGTTGGAGGCTTAGAATGCACATCAAAATACTGATGAAAATATTGCACAGTACAAACTAGTTAAATTATTCCTTGTGCATGTGTGTATTTCATTGTAGTAATATTGTGCTAAAATAGTACTTATGTATAAAATAATAATACAGAATGTAACACGGCAAATAACAGCTGGTGTAGGGCCCATATCTTGTAAGACAGACCTCTGGGGAAAGTATCGATCTAAAATGGTAAGGCAAAAAAAAAACTCAATGTCGAGGCAATGCGAGAATTCCTTTGATGCGTAACACTTTCTTCAGACAAAGCTTCTCTAAAAGGAGCCTTTTGAGTCGGGAGGAGTGCTTTTGATAGACAGAGAGGATGAATGAAAACAACTCTCGGCGATGAAGAGCTCCGAGGGGATGGCTCTTCCAAATGAAGGGAAGGGACGTTTTGAAAGAAAAAGAGTTTTATGGAAATGTGAAGAAGCATGAAATGAAAGAGGGATATTGATTTAGCGAAATGAGTCCATTCAGTCATATGTCTTCATGTTTCGGAGCGAAAAAGCGTCGCAAAAGCCAACAATGAAATTGCTAATCACGGTGAGCAGTTTTCATTCGCGTCATTAGATTCAATCTCCAGCCTCAAAGATCGGAGCCGCTTCGGAATGGATAAAGTCTGAATGTATTATTGAAATATACAGAAAGAAAAACACATGCTTAGAAATTGGAACTTGCTTCTGGCGGATTGAGTTTTCTCAGTCAATGACTACATTTTGAAACATCATTCCTTTTTATTTCTATTTTTAAATTTCTGTGTTGTATTCCGTGTTTCTAAAGTTAGGGGAGAGGGGGGCACATGTAAACAGGGGCATATGTGAACAAACGATATTTTACCCAGTTAACATGAAGAGAAAAACCGGAAAAAAAATTATGTCGATGGTAATACAAATACTATATCCTGCCTGAAATTTGAAAGAGCTAAACTATTGTATTTTTTAGTTATCATAAGATCTTATGTTTTGGAAGGTGCCAATATACTTTTATGTTTCAGTTCTCGGAGTAAAAATGCATCCAAAACTTTTTTTTTTCTGATTTGAACTTTATTCGTCTTCAAGTGGCATTAATAAGGCAATAAGGGAAGTTTTCATGCACTATTTCTTTAAGAAAATGGGGGAAAAAATTGTTTTTTATCGAATTAGGCCTAAGTTGAGATAAGGGGCACATGTGAACACATTGTGTAGGGCAGATGTGAACAGTTCATCTGTGCTCCATAATGGTATTTAGTTATTTCAATTAAAAAAATTATTGATTTTTTTATATATGGAATAGTCTAATTAACCCAAGTAGCACACTTCGTTTTTTAAAGGTTGTAGAATGGTTATTAACGTTGTAACAACCGCTTAAAAACGTTTATAAAACGTTTAAAGGTTATTTGTGCTACCTCCCAAGTAGCACACTTCGTTTTATAAACGTTGTAAAATGGTTATTAACGTTGTAACAACCGCTTAAAAACGTTTATAAAACGTTTAAACGTTTTTTGTGCTACCTGGGCTGGGAAGACATATTGAATAATTAAACGTTTCCATACTCAATATTTAATTAAAATTTGAAAGAGTTGCAAAAGAGAAGAAAGTTAAACTTGCTATGCGGATGAAAAAGGAACAGTTAAAAGTTTTAAGTGACGCCTAGTCCGACATTAGTTTTGAAGACCGCAATTAGCAAGAAATTTGTGCTGAAGTCAACCTTGCACCAGAAAGTTATGCTGTAAATGACTTTGTTCTCGTAGAATTCACTACCAAAAAGACAAAAATTCACTATGAATGAAACTTTTATGTTTCCAAAAACAGATGATACATTGATTGATAAACACTCTGATGATATTCTGCTAAAATTACCACCATCTACAATTTTAGTTGGCACATGTCTAGCTGCATCTTCTTTTCTGTAAAAACTTGAACGCTACAATGTTCGTTGAATTGAGTCAATCATGTTGAACAAATACCTTGATATTTTCATTATAAGTGTTTGTTAATGTGTAATAAACAGTATAGTTAAAAATATGCTTCGTTGTATTTAATTTCCGTTTATGTATCCGTGTTTACTTGTGCCCCGGGTGTGTTTACAACTGCCCCCTTACTGGGGCAATTGTGAACAAAATTTAACACATTTTAGACCTATTTTTTGGATGGAATTCACTGTTGAAGGGGGGCTAACTGCATGAAAATATTTAGCAAATTTTTGATTTATCATGTATAACACTTGTTTCTTATCTCAAATTAATAATGAAAAATCTACAAAAATGTCATTTTAGTTCCCCCTCTCCCCTATACGTTTTCATAAATTTTATCTTTTCAGGTCTTTAATCACACGAGCTATCATACGCAAAGAGCATCAATAAATCAAATCATTTTAGAATCTGTATCTTACTATATAAACCAATCCGGAAAAATAAATTATCTGTTAACTATTGTAAAATGTGCCCCAGTATAATATTGAGTAAAATACACTGTTAAAAGATGTAATATTAAAATATTTGAGTACATATTTTAGTATGATTGTTTTTACATTTGTATATTTCTTTTCAATCAGACAAAATGAAAGTGAAACACATTCTGAATGAATTCAATGAAATAACTTTGGCACAAAGAAATTCTTAAGTTAGATTTGATTTAAAGTATAGTCGCTACATATTTAAAATGAAATGATATTCCATATGTATACACAAAAATAATTATGAGAAAAAGAAATAACCAATTAGAAAGAAATTCTCACAAAGAGAGCGAAAGTAGTTGAAGAAACGATCAAGGCACAATATATTTATGTATATCGCAGTTTAAACTTTGTTTAGAACCAGATTAAACAACTGATTTTCTAATTTAGGTTTTATACTAGAACGAATACCTTAAATCAAAATTTTAAAAAATATGTGAGCTTGCAAAAAAGATTGAAAGTATTAACGAGGAAATAGTGAGGTTTTATTATTATTATCTTCACGCGAACTCACTCTTTCACGCGAACAGAATTATTTCGAAGATAAGTATTACATTTTTTATATGTTGATACCCAATAAGCGACTCTTTTTCAAGCTAGAATAATTGGCCAAATCTCGTGAAAAACCTACTATTCTATATCGAACTGCCTGAATTAGTCGAAGAATAGAGTTGAAATGTATTTATCGACTTCCCAATACATTCATTAGGATGGCTTTATGGTGGTTAAATAAACCATAAGAGTTGGCTCAACATGTTACTTCTAAAATGATAAAACTTTTTTTTCAGAATGTTTTTTTCTCATTATACACTGCGATGCAAAAGTTTAGACAAAATGCAAATAAATTAAATAAAAATCAGCGAAATGATTTCAAGTTTCTACTGCAGGTACACAATATGGTACCAAATACGTGTCTGGAGTTTTTAAAAATAAAACCGAAACGAAAATCGGAAATTTGCAAAAGACAATTTTTTTCACTGTTTCAAAAGTTTAGACAAAGTCGGATTTTATGCAAATATCGCTTAAAATGTGATTGGTGGAGGAAAGTCGGGACTTTATTACTCAAATATAAATTGCAGAGATTGCTAAATAAATAATCAAAGTCCCAAAAACTCTGTAGTTCTCGTGTAAAGAAGATGATAAAGTTTGAAGCCGAAATTTGAAAATGAACCTATTTTATTCATTTTTTGTCTTTTAAATTGGCTCTAGTATGGTAGTACATTGTTTTTTACTTCGTGGAGAGCAAATTCAGACATGCGAATCGATCAAAAAGGCCAAAAAAATTAGATTTCTTAAGGATGAAGGAATTGAAGAAAATGACTCGAACTGACAATTAGCCCCTTAATCCTACAAAACTTCAACTTGGGTCAAAAACAGCACGTGACAGCATAAGTAGATGAACAACTGAATCGGAATGTATAAAAAAAACAAAGAATTTTGCTTGATCCTTTTCGGATCTTAATATAAGCCAGATTTTAATATAAATCTTAATAAGCCAGTCTTAAATAAGCCTGATTTTAATGGTAAAAGCAGCACAGCATATGATCATTAGATATTTCTCAAGTCCCGCTAATAGAATTATAATCCAGCTAGGCCATTCCAATTTTAATAATTTTTATCAGAGAAAGTAATCTTCATTTTTTAGTCACGATGATACATATGCTGCATTTCCCATTAAAATCTGGCTTATTTGGGACACTGTCCGAAAAGGCTCAAACACAACTTTTGTTTTTTTGTTTTTTTATGCATTCCGATTCAGTTGTTCATCTACTTATGCTGTCACGTGAATGCTGTCACAGAATTACAGAGCTTTTGGGACTTTCATTATTCATTGCAGAGTTCCGATTTTTGTTTCGGTTATATTTTTAAAAACTCCAGACACGTATTTGGGACCATATTGTGTATCTGCAGTAAAAATTTGAAAGCATTTCGCTGAATAGTTTTCTTTTTATTCATATATTTGCATTTTGTCTAAACTTTTGCATCGCAGTGTAGTTGTATGTTTGGTTGAAATTTTAACCTTTCCTCTCTTCCTCTTCGCTTGTTATGTTTCCGATTTTCTTAACAACTGTCTACTGTTTTTCAAATGTTTTTTTTTTTTTTTTTCACTCTTTTGAACTTTTTTTTTCTTTTTTTTTTTAGCGAAAATCGAAATTTAAACCTATATGTCAAGGAGCTAATTCCCGCAGCAAGCAGCGTTTCGGGAAAGAAAAAAAGAAATAAAACCCTTTTTTTATCTTAAATAAATAATCAACATTTCTTCTTTTGTATATTTCAATATAGGGAAGAGTGGTAATGAATGGGCCACTTTTTGGTTTTGAATTTTTGTAATTTTTTCTAACACTTTGTTTTAAC
>JAXGGA010013017.1:0-36692 GCA_038373865.1 Uloborus plumipes
TTTCAAAAAAAAAATATGTCAAGAAGATATTTTTGTTTTTTGAAGTATGACTTCAAAATAGCGACTAAATCAGTTATTAAAACAATTACTGATACAACAATATTATACAAACCCCTTATTAAAAACTAAAAAAAAAAAAAATAAGAGCGAGGAAATTATTTTGGTGTTTGATAACCAATTTAACTCGAAAGAGCACCCGTTACATAACGAATAGAATGCAGGTAATTATGTATACATTTTCTGATAGATGAAAATAATGAAAGTCAAGCGGAGCAACAAAGATATGAGAAGGGAAATTCCTGCGGAAAATGTGTGCATTTATTTGCCGTCAGCTAGCGGAACGAATATAATGTGTCATTAATATCTCAAGCAATTGGCACAGCTTGCTCCACTTCCGCAAACAAAAGAATACATTTTCTGCGCGTTGACCAGTTTGAAATCGAGCTTCATTTTATTTTATTTAATCAATTAATTTATTTGGCTCAAAGATAATACATTTTTTCTACGATTTTTTTTTTTACAATGGTGTACCCAAAGGGCTGTGAATATCATGGGATGTATAAAGTACATGAAATATTCGACGGAATTAGTTCTCAAGGTACCTTAGAGTAGGACTTCTCAACCACGGATCTGTGGAAATATTTTACCGGTCCTCAAAGAAAATTTTCCTTATTCACAAAAAAGCAAGACAATCTTTTATCCATTGCTTTTATATTAAGTCATTTGGTGATTACTTTTCATAATTTTCTGTAATTATAAACTTACTTATGTACAATAATTGCAGTAATTATTGATTTTTATGTTTAGATACTATTGCAAGTGAATCCTACTAATAATATTTTTAAAAAAAATGTTTCGCATGTGTAACAATTCGTAAATACATAAAACGTTTATTTATTATTATTATTATTTTTTACTATTCTTGCGTGTGTTTATAAAAAGAAAAAATTCTTCACCGGTCTACGAAACTGTTTCAAATTTTTACCGGTCCGTGGGGAAAAATGTTAAAAAACGCTCCTTTAGAAGTTTATGAAAAGGTTGTAATTCGTTTTTCTACTTTTTCTTTATTTCTCTTTCTTTTTTTTTTTTTTTAACAGAAACTATACCGTTAAATCAGCATTTTAAAGCAAATAAATAACATTTTTCAACCTATAACACGGCGATGAAATTTAAGAAACGAGACATTTTATTCTGTATTTCATACAGTAGTCAACTTGCATAGCATAAATGTAATCATAAAAACCTCTAATGCTATTTATACATTTTTTCCTTAATGTTTTTGTACTTTTGTGCCTGTTTGAGGCTTTGGAGACTACATAACTGTAAAAGTAAAGGACAAAGTAAAAATTAAAAAAAGAAAAAAAAGTAACTGAAAATAAATACTATCAAGAACGGGGACGGCAATTCACATAAAAATGCATGAAAAACGAAAACGAAGCAAAACTAACGAGCGAGTTAAAATAAAATGTAAGCATATCAGAATAAGCTACTTTATAAATGGGCTATGGGGTATGCGTGTATATTTGCCCCTTTCCACTAACGACTTTTGAGAAAATTATCAGATTTGGACAAAACTTTTTGTTTGAAAGATCGCCAAAACATTTTAATACCAAGCGTTTTTTCTTCCCTCTTCTCATTTTTTTTTACATCATACTTTTTTAGCGCGATAAAAAATTTCAATATTAAACAGAAGCATTGAAAAGGAAAATAAACGTAATCTTTTTACGAGAAAGTATTCATGTTTCGCACATTTTAAAAGTTATTTATTGAGATCATATTTAGCGAGGAAAGAAAGTCCCATCTGTATGATTCGGATAGAAAATTATTATTAGAGTTATCTTAGAATTAGAAAGGTGGAAGTGATTAGGGCTACATTTTAATCTTGGGATTTCGTCAATATTACATTCACTGTATTCAAATTTAAAGGCAGCGAATTCGCTCAAATGTTTTACTATAAATCACTTTCGTTTGTGAATACGAGTTCCGGTACAGAAAGTTTATTTTTCAGATGAATAGAAAATAAACATGTTCTAGTATTCTACGTTAAGAAAAAATAAAGGGGGTAAATCATGTTTCGGATTTTCGCACTTTTTAGTAGATTTTACTCCGATAAAGAACCTCTCGAGCACAATCGTTAAAAGTAAAAAAAATAAAAAATCTAATAACAATATATGCCAAACGATAAGCTAAAACATGCAATTTTCCTTGGGTTTCAAATAATTAATGAAATGCCGAGTTCAATTTTTTGATTACGATAATTAAGTCCAAGAAAACTTTTTGAGTTCCCCAATTGCAGATGAATTTATGACTCTCAGACTGATCTCCTTCAGCAGGGGGCAGGAAGATGCAATCCCTCCCTCTACATTAGGAGATATAATATATTAATGTGTGTGTTTTGTAGTTTTTAGGCAATATATTTATTGCGCTACTCCTAGAATGCAAAATAAAATGGCAAGGAGAAAGACTCCATCTCATTGTAATGAAAAGACACTGACATTGGAGAAAGAAGAGATCGTGAAATAAAGTAGCACCACAGGAATGAAAGCATGGATCGCTTCGTGACCTTTTGGTAAGTAATTTTTCGATAACTTTTGATTTGTTTCCATTTCTAAAATGCAACCAAGTTTCATCACAAATTAAATAAAAAATAAAAATATTTTTGAAAAAAAAAAAAAAAATAAACCGACTTCAGAACTTCACTCGGAAAGTGCTCTAAAAAGTAAAAAATAATTTTATTCTTCGAACACCATCGATACTACATTTAAACATCAGTTTTGAAGTCGGCGCAAAAACACCAAATAGAATCATTCGAAACTATAATTCAAATGTACATATAAATTTCAATGAATCCAGGTTCTTTAATCGCATTCGCATATACACTACATTGACAACCACATATTTATGTAATGGTACAAAAATTCTGCGCTGAATTTTCAATGGTTTCTCTGAAAAATATAGTAAACATCATTTCACCAATGGTTTTTGCGCCGACTTCAAAACTGATGTTTAAATGTAGTATAGATGGTGTTCAAAGAATAAAATTATTTTTTATTTTTTAGAGCACTTTCCGAGTGAAGTTCTGAAGTCGGTTTATTTTTTTTTTTTTCAAAAATATTTTTATTTTATTCTTTTTAGTGTAAATGTACTTCAATACTAATGAGTTTCATGTTTGATTCAGTTAAGCCTTCATTAAAAATTCTCATTATCATTATTATTACTGTTTCATATCAACCACGTTTCATAACAATGGATTTCATATTTAATCATTTAGGACAAATCGCTTTAAATTTGAGCACAAATTTGAAAATGTTTCACAATTTCTTCAGAATTCCTTTCTCAAACCTTATGTAAATTAAAACTAATGAAGCCTGAAAAATGACGAATCTGTCGGTACCTGGTTTGATTTTCAGTCCATTGGCGTTCAGGAGGACATAGACAGAAATATACTCAGTTTTAAATATCGGTACATTAAATTTCAAAAAGACCATAGAAATGAATTGCATTTTGAAATCTAGAGAAACCTTGCATTCAAAATTGGTCATTTTAACGATTACTGTGATCCCGATTTCTATTTCGAACGATTTCTGCAGGTTCCCGCTATCGAATCCGGACAACGAGAGGATGGGACCAATCGGAAGCAAAGAGCTTTCAAACAAAAAAAGAATTTCTGAAATCGGTCCAGGCGTCTTCGAGTAATCTTATAACATACAAAAAAAAAAAATAATAATAATTCTCCGACGAATTGTATAACCTCCTCCTTTGTTGAAGTCGGTTAAAAAGAAATAGCACGTGTCACGTTTTTTTGTTTCAATGAATCAAATGAGGCAGTTCAACCTTTGTGGTGTAGTTATGTTTTAATGTATTGAAGAACAAAATATACATGACATCGCGAGTTTGCGTTTCAATGAGTTTGAGAAAAATTAAACTCTTTTATTCAATTATGCTTTTTTCGTTGAATTTCAAACGAAGTTCATAGGCAGTGGATTAAAACGAAGTAAAACTGAACTCTATCACTAAACTATTATTTCAAACGCTGAAAACAATTGAAACACACTTCGAATTCAGTTTTTGTTAAGAAAAAGGGTAAAAATATTTCTATGAATTTGAAAAAAAAAATTAAATTTAGTTTCAATGACAATACAACGTACATCGGAAAGAACCGCTTCAATGAATTTTCACTAAAATTACTCCGCTCAAGATTTTCCACAATCTTACAACAGAAGCAACAATGCGAAAACGATCACAGCATACAATCACGCTACACAATTTATTTCCCACACTTCTAAAAGTTCAGTCTGGTTTCACAAAAAAGGGCCAAAAGCGAAATCTGTGTCATCACGAGCGTAATTGTGATCAGTCACAACACGAGACATGCAAAAAAAAAAAAAAAAAAGACGAAAGTGAATATGATTATCACGTGCAAGACGTGCATAAACAGCCATGAGCCGTGAATTCCTCTATCTATCCGCGAATGTGAAAAATGGGCACACACTTTCCCACGTGTTGGGAAACTGGAGCGTTTTCGAAAATTGTCCTCCAACAATAACGAATGCGGGTCCGGCAGAATAATTTTGTAAAAATCAGATAATCGCACAATAAACCTACTTCTTGAAAGATAAGAACGAAATCGGAAACTCTAATGGGCATAAAAACAAAGTAGGAACACAGTATGACAATACTGTATTCAAAGAGAAAGTGTTCCTTTCCTATATCATTTCGAGCAATTTTCATAAAACTGAAATTTTGCAGAACGTTAAAGGCTAACATATTGGAAGTGTTTCTCTTGACGAATCACAAAACTTCTTGAATTTGACTGTTCTAAACATGAAATTGTGGCTTTTTTTTTTTACTTTACACTAATACATAAAAGTTCGTTTCATAATGATTTTTGAAAAAGTTTGACATTTATTCATACTAATTTTTTTACTAATTTTTTCTGGTGATAAAAAATGTTTACTCTTACTCAATAGGGTGGACCGAAAATGACTTTTTTTTTATTTCGATGATGGGTATTGCGAAAAAGGTGCCATTGGGGGAGCAAAGTGCACATAAAAAATTTGAAATTTTTTGGTCAATTTCTTGATCTGCCGCAATTGCGTTGAAGTTTGGAAAAAATGCAGTTTTTTGAGATTTTTAGGAAATTATTTAAAAAAAATTTTAGCACCTAACATCTAAAAATGCATCATATGTGACAAACAATGTAGTTATTTCAGATAAGTACGGCGAAAACAGCATTTTAACGTTTTGACAAATTTAATTTAAAACGTAGAAAAAAACAGGAAATTGCCAAATCTTCTAGGCATTTGTGGAAAAGGAAGGAATTATACCACAGACCTCAAATTTTTTATGGAATTTCTATGCCCCCAATGGCACCTTTTCCGCCCTACCCGTTATCGAAAATAGAAAAATTTTTTAAATAATTTACTAAAAATCTCGAAAAAACTGCATTTTTTCCAAACTTCAATGCGATTGCGGCAGATCAAGAAATTGACCAAAAAATTTCAAATTTTTTATGTGCACTTTGCTCCCCAATGGCACCTTTTCCGCAATACCCATCATCGAAATAAAAAAAAGTCTTTTTCGGCCCACCCTATTACTCAACGCATACTTTTAAAACAAAAACTTTAACTTGATTTTTTTTTTTTTTTTTTTGAAATAATAGTAAGGAGCTTAAAAAATCTGTGCAAATATTATGCATAGTAATACATCCAATGGACGCCTAACTGTTCGAAATGCATTCTGTTTGAAAAAGAAGCTTTAGATTTCTCTGCTAGAAATATTCTTTATAAATGAAAACCTGTCTTCGAGAGAATTTTTAAAACAAGGAAGAACGCTTCATGTTTTGTAACATTGGCATCTTATTTTTTTCTTTTTCTAACTTTTCCACTGACAAAGGAACATTCATTTTTAAGCTGTGTGTTAGAAAAATTTTTAGTTAATATGAAACAATCTCCCAAATATTTCTTTTTTTTCTAAAAGAGGTCAAGAATTGGGTAAATAAACTTGTTACACTCGTTCGAGCATTCTCTATGTAAATTGATTGAACCGCTATGCATCAAACAAAATAAAGTTAGAATTTTAATAAATATTCATTAACTCATTTTAAAATTATTTTTCAATGCTTTCTGTTTTTGTTCAATTTGAAAAATTTATGGATTTTAAGAGGGTACCGCAATTTTTGTGTTCTATGCACTCCCGTAATTAAAAGTTCTTCCATCAACTTTTTTTTTTTTGAAAGCTTCATTCATAGGAAAACGCAAAATAAAAGAGCACACAAATACAAAGATGCGTTTTCTAAATTTTAACAATATTTATTACTGAATAATGTAATGAATTAAAAAAAAAAAAATGTACAAGAAAAAGGGAGAAAACTAACTTTTCAGCATCAATGCCTTTTTGAGGATTGAAAGAACCACACTTACTCTCAAACGTCTGAAATATTTTCGTACTTTCAAAAAATATACAAATAAACAAATAAATAATAATGAATAGTCATTAAAAATTCAATGCCGGTGTATCAAATTGCAAATATATCCTTAAACTAAGGAGGAAAAAACTACTAATGTAGGGCGGGGCAAATAGGTTTTTGCTTATTATATCCACAATAATCCAACGAATTTTGAAGTCCAGTCTTTCTAGAATGTTCGTTGTTATGCTTGTATGTTTGGGCAATAAAAAGTGACTTCATAATCACTTTTATTGCCCAGCCTCACATGTGACCAAACAACAAAATCTCTAAAATTAAAAACTAGCATCCCTACATCAATGCACGATCTCTCTTTGAACTTATGCTATTAAAACGAATCAGAGCGTACAATAATAACTCTGAAAATTCATTGAAAAGTTGTTCACTCCCACTGTTTAATGGCTTTCATCAAGGAAACCGCAGTCACTTCAAAGGTCAAATTCTTGCTCGTGAAGACGAAACTTACATCCTGCTTTTACTTTACAATATTTTCCTTCAAGATCATTTTTGTGGGATTCGAAAATATAACATAAACGACTGGAATTAAAACCCATGAAGCCAGTAATGATAGACACAAGTTTTTAAACAAAAATTCCAGGGAAAAAAAATAAAATTCTATCTGAGTGTCAATTATTATTGTTATTCCAAAAAGCTTTTTTAGAAAAGATTTTTAAAGGAAAGATTGTTTTAGTGAAAACATTTTTTTTTTCAAAATGTTACGTCATACTTTCATATGAAAACATTTTGGCATGTTTTCTTGGTCTACGGAATCGGAGTCGTGGAGCCGGATTGGATTTTGGGCCAAAGAGTAGAAGTAGTGAGTTGATTGACCGAATTTCAACAGTCGGAGTCTGAGTTCATTTTTCTTTCGAGTCTCTCAGTTAAAAATAATCTGCAGAAAATTTAGATTTTTTTTTATTTTTTTTTCTCTCTGCAGGTTTTTAGGACAGAAAAGAACCCTTCATTTTGTCTTCAATATAATCTACTGAAAATCCACATTTTTTTTCTTTTAATTTTCTCTAAATACTCTACTGGTTTTTTCAAGCATGTTTCAAAATGCTAAAATTTTCTGAAGATTTTTTAAAGCTTTTCAGCAGATTTTTTTTTCTTTTTTTTGCTAGGTTGCTATCTGCCATGGCTGCGAAGAAAAACTAGGAATCAAACTGACTTTGGGGTATAGGAGTCGGAGTCGGTCGTTTCTAGGGCTACGACATCGATGTCGATGTTTTGGAAACATCGGTGTTTTTGCTAAAACATCGATGTTTTTACCATCGATGTTTGAGAGTCGATGTTTTCCCAACATCGATGTTTGGGCTCGATGTTTTTTTCGATGTCGATGTTTTATAATCCATAAAAAAAAGCTTGATAAAAATATGCGATATGCAGACGCATTAAGAAGTTCTCATCCTTAATCAGAAGTTTCAGTATTAATCTCAATAAAAAACATTTTCTATGATTATTATCGATGTTTTGATCTCGATGTTTCTAAAACATGCCTAATTTGCTTTCGCCATATTTTTTTAATTTTATTTATTTCATTATTATTCTTTATGTAAATGCTTTATATTTCAGCAAAAAAAAAAAAAAAATCATTAAGATATGCGGCCAAAAGTTATATCGTTCGTTAGAAAACGGTTTTGATAGTTACCATCGATATTATAAGGTCGATGTCTTTTAATGATCACTGTTTCACGTTCGATGTTTTTTTTTCTTTCGATGTCTGTTTAAGGGGTTACAGTACCTTTCTAACAAATTTCTTAAATTTAAGTGAAAATGTTCATTCTTTGAAATCTTTGCTTCTACACTTTGACAATCAATAATTTATTTTCAAATATTAAAAATTTTGAAAACTTTTTTTTGAAAATTTGAAATATTTGAGAAAATTTCAATTTTTAAAAAACCCTAAGGCTTTTTTGTTTCTGCACTAATTTTAAAATTTGTTTTTGCGAAATGATCATAAAGATATACCTCAAAAAATCTGCGCATTCATTTTCTTATATTTTGATTTGAAAATATTTTGTGACCTTTTATGTAAAAAATTCTTAGAAAATTTTGTTTTTCGAGGTTTAACAAACTCTAAATTTTTTTTAATTTATAAAACGCTTATTTAATGCACAGTTTTGTTAAATATATTATCCTGAGTGCAAAAAATATTGCTTTAAAGTTATATCTTTAATAGAAAAAACTCCTTAGCATTTCCAGTAACATAGAAACAATAAAAACTGATCACCGAGAAAAATCACTTTAAAGTTTTGCTTTTCCATTAGAACACATAGCGTGCATGTCCTAAAGTCACTCATAACTTTTTAAACAATTTAGCTAGAATAATGCTATTTTTTTCTGAGTGTTTTAAATAACTTTTACTTTTGAAACAAGCAATAAAAATTTTTTGGTCTTTTGGTCATTTTTGAGGTACTGTAACCCCTTAACGCTTCAGCAATAAGCAATAAAAATATGCAATAAAAAAGATTCATCTTTAACAGTTGCAATATCTATTGTATTGAAATAGTTTTTTTTAATTACTACCAATGATTTACGGTCAACGATTTTTAAACATCGTTGTTTTTCGTTTGCTTTAGAAATTTTTTTCGATAACGGTGTTTTACATTTCGACAAAAAAAAATATGACATAAATAAAAGTTATACAGTTAATCAACAGTTGCAGTATCTATCTCACTAAAAAAATTTCTATAACTGACATCGATATCACATGGTTGATGTTTTCAGGAGACAAAAGATAAATCCTATTGAGTGATATAAAGAGGCGCAATGTATTGGGAAGCTACTGTATTACTGTTCATTCAAATATGTAAGTAATTTTTATAAAAAAAAGATCGATGTTTTGAAACATCGATGTTTGAAAACATCGATGTTTTTTGGTCGATGTATCAATACCATCGATGTCTTAATTTCGATACATCGATGTCTTGAAACATCGATGTCGCACCCCTAGTCGTTTCCCTTCCGACTCCGCAGCAACAAACACTAACAAACGGAATGCAAATTGTTTAGCAACTTCTTGCAATTGGCAACTTTCCCAGGTAGCACAAAAAACGTTTAAACGTTTTATAAACGTTTTTAATCCGTTGTCATAACGTTTATAACCATTTTACAACCTTTAAAAAACGAAGTGTGCTACTTGGGTTAAAGTCCCCCCCTGTAGCAGTAGTACCCAATCTTTTTTCTACCAAAGGGCCGCACCTCATTTTGAAATGATTATCTTTTGCCCAGAACAAATAAAATTTCAAAGCACCTAATTTTTTTTCTAAGTGACATGGAACGTACGGCAAGGATGTATGGGGACAATATGAGATCCTCTTCGTCTGTCGGATGTGGTTCATAGGCCGTAGGCTGGGTACCCCAACTCTTTAGAAATTCTATCTCATCAGTGTGCGGCAGTGGTTTAAAATGCTTTCCTTTTAATTATTCACCAGTTACGCTTGGAATGCCTTGCATACTACGCGTAAACCGCACCGCAAACCAAGGTAGATTAAATCATTATTTTTGTAAAGAGCATGCAATTGGTCCAACATTTGACCTTGAAATAATAATATCACACAAAATAACGCCATAAAAATTCTAAAGCTTAGTAAGGAGAACGGAAGTTTATTGTCCTCGGTAATGCAAATCATGTGACTGTGAATAAAATTCATCATGCACAACAACTCTAAAAAGAAACATTATCAGCGCGTTGAGCTTTGTTCAAAACTATACAAAAAAGAAAATTTATTAAATTATTGCAGAAAGTTATAAAACAAAAAACAAAACAATTACGTCTGTGAAATTTATTAGAAACTCATAGGGCAGGTATTTTACCTTTACACAAAAAGCACTGTAGAATCAACATAATGATACAGTTGATTAAGATATATTTTAGTGAATTAGTTGGAAAACAAGAAAACGCTAAATGTCAAAGTTTGTTTAAAGTTGGCTGAGTGAGAATAGTTATTATTTCATCCTCAGTAATGATTCTAACATCTTCTGCATCAGGCCAATAAAACAGTCTACCACCCAAAGTGAATATGAAATAAAATATATGCTTCAGAAAAATCTTCTTATACAAGCACAAAAAGAAAAAGATGCTTTCGAATGATAGTACTGCCCCCTTACATTAGAAAATCCAATTTTGCTTGGTAGTAAAATAAACACAATTAAATTCCACATTTTAAAGATTTTACTTAAAATCCCCTCTACACCCACAAAATGAGGAACTATAAATTGCAATGAAATTAAGCATTCAGTTCGCGTTCGGGAATGGTTTCCGACCTCTGCAACCAAATCCTGTTTGCTCACAGATAAGGAAATGTGTGTGACTCACATATCTGTTAATAGTTCAACACTTTTATTTTGGCAAAGCAGCATTTTAGGATATAAATTCGAAAAATTGAATTGCAATTTATTTATTTATTTTGTACAGAAATTTCTATTATTATTATTTTTAATGTTTTTGAAGATATTTGGAAATTTAAAGACATCATTTCTCTGAAGTGGAGGGATTTTTTTAAATATTTTCAACTCCTTGCAGTTTTAAATTTAACAATTATGAACTTCAACTCAAATTTTGAGGTTGAATAATTTCAATGTATTCCTTTATAATCTCTCGAAAATTGTTTTTATTTTCTCATACATATCTCTTAATCGTGCATGTGTGCAGAGATGTTTTAAACGCCTCTACATTCTACAAGCGTATTTCACGCATTAAAAATCGGAAACAGGGAATCAAAATGTAGTCAATCTTATTTTCACGCTTTTTATTTTGAATAAAAATTTAGTGTTGCGAAAGAAAATGCCATTGGAATTGCTAAAGTATTACGCTTGATTTTTTCAAGCAAAATATCAAACTTTCTTAATGTTAAAAATCAAAATATTACACGTCTTTTCCTTCCCTGCCTTCCTCCATTTTACCCTTAGAAAGTAAGTTGCTTCGTTGGAGGTGATCACTAATATCTGTGCCTCAAAGCCAGACTAACGTAAGTCGCATTGTCTTTACTTTGCAAGAGAGCATAAAAACGTTTTCCTGATGCATACAAAGCTTGAGAGTAGCGCTCTTTTAACACTGGCAAATAACTATTCAAGAATTTTTCACATAATTACGTCGATATGGCTCAATGCGGCTTATTATTCTACACACAGTGTAGTAATAACTTGAAAATAGCCATTTTTGGACTTACGTTAGTCTGGCTCTATGATCTTCAGTGTTTTCGTCACTCCTAATTTCGCTCGCCCAAAACGAATTTCACCCCTTTATAAAAATGTCAGAGTATTTTGAAGCAGTGAAAAAAAAAAAAAAAATGTGTGTGTTTGTTGAGGTTGACACAATTTTAAGAGTCAGCTATTTAAGTTTCGTACAGCATTTCTAAAGGTTCCAAAGTGAAACAAGAATCTTAACTATACTAGTTCTCTCTAACATAAAAAATAAAAGTATTCGTAAGTTCAACTTGGGTTGACAATGTTATGATATATTTCTAATACTGTTTGCCCTGCTTAAACGAATACGGTTCCAAGAAATATTATTCGATTAAGAGGGGATCTTTAACATTGTGTCAACGGCACGGGAAATGTTCGGTTCTGAGATATTGTAATAGTATAAGCGGGTATTCGTTTATCCGTCACCCGATTAAGCGGGGAAGACAGTACCATATACTAACATAAACTGTAAAGATGCGTCGGAAATTCTAATGCGATGATCTTTTCAAAATGACTTTTAAAAAATTCTATTAAAGTTTTCATTTCGTAAAAACGATTTTTTAAAAATGGTGCATTTAAATGTAAAACATAATTAAAACTTAAAAATACATTACGAGTAAAACACTTTTTTTTAATATATAAATAGCATAATATTGCAGGAGAGGCGAAAAAAAAGATGTTTTTCTGAACTTTGTCATCATGCAATATTGCCATTATGTAATACCGTTATTATAAGGAAATATCATTACAAGAACGTTAGGGTTTCCTGGGACAGGACATTGTTAAAAGCGTTCGCGAGAGCGAAAAGGTTGGGAACAGGGCCCGACTTGCAAGTTTCCATGCCCAGGGCACTTTCAAATTTCCCTGCCCACTTTGAATGGGTGATTTACTTTATTTTATACTATAGTGTTATCTTCACCATGAGAAGAAATAATACATAAATAAATATATTTTTAAAATAAACCAAGCTATAAAGCAACACTAAGAGCCACACCAGGTGTATGACATGCCATGGAGGTGAGAATTCACACGCTGTGAACAAAAAAATATATTAAAATGAAAAAGATTACAAAAAAAAAAAAAAACTTTTGACAGACAAAAGTGGATATATTTTTATGGAAATTTAAAAATATTCTTAAATAAATTATTCCTTATTTTTTTTATTGTATAATGCATGCGACAGCAAATGTTACACTTTTTGAAGAATAACCCATAAACTTTTATTACAATTTTTATCCAGTTTCATGAATTCCTTAATTCAATATTCAATAATCAATCTTGTGATGAAGACATTTTAAGCACTGCCTGAACTTATATTTTACTAGGGGAAAAAATTATTAATGGTTTATTTCATAGTTTGCATTTAGTAATATGTGTTTGAGTAGCTTTATCCAAAGGAAATAAATAACTCGAGGAAATCTTACGTACGTTAAGCAGCAGAAAAAGGCAAGAAAATACTTTGAAAAGAGAGAGAGATTGAAGATTTGAGGGATTATCAGAAACTCGATACATTTTGTCGTAGAGAAAGGAGCTTAAAACCATTGTACACCTCCTCCCCCCCTTAAGTGTCACTTTTTATCATCAAAATTCTTTTCTTTTTTTACTCTCCAATGCATGTCAGTTTTCTTAAGAAAAGAAAAGTTTCAGCTGTACTTCCTAAAAAGTTTTTGAAAGGTTTTCTTTTTTTTTTCTATATTTCTTTTATCTTTTAATGTTTCTACTTAAAGTTTTTATGAGAATGTACAATATTTTACTTCTTGGTCAGTGTCATTAAATTCTTAAAATCTTGCAGTCAAGACAAAACTAACATTAAGATTATAAATGTAAGGAAATAAAAACAACATATTTAAAATTGATTCAACTTGAAATTAATTCTACTGGACGTTAACTTTTGGTTAAAAATCAATTTGACAATCATATATTATCATTTCTGTACATTTGTATTGCGAAGGAATGAATGCCTTGCGATAGCAAAGCAGAAATTTATTGAAACGCTCTTAACCCTTTAACGGGCCATTTATTTCTAGTAATTTGAACTATGTACTAACTATACTTACAAATATATTTAGTTTTTACCAAATATATTTAGTAAATTCTACAATCTACTAAAGGAATTGTGTATTGGAAGCAATCTTGGAGTAATCGCAAATTACGTAATCGTAATTCGCGTAATCAATTACATTTTTTGTAATTATAATCATAATTTGGAAATAGGACACTCGTAATCTTGTAATCGTAATTGTAATCTTGCTTTCAACAATCGTAATTAAGTCTTGTAATCGTGTAATCTAACTGTTTTTTTTTTCAAAATATTTTCCCATAAAATTTAATCTTAGCTTATGCTTTATATTTTAGTGCTCATATTATTTTTAATCAATAAGTATATGAAAGAAGAAAAAGTTATGTATTAATAAGGTTTTAAAACATTTTTATCTTTAAAATTTTGCACGAAAATTTTACATAAATTTCCTTTGAGAATTTATTTTTAAGAATGTTGTGATTCCAATTGATTACATATAGACAGTTTATAAATTTCTAATTTATATTTTTCGCGATAAAATATTTTCATCAAAATAAATAAGTAGTTAATTTAACAGAATATAATAAAAAATATTACTTGCTGTGCAATATTTTATGATATTTTAAAGAAGGTTTAAATTTTACATGCTTCCTTTTCCTTCCACTTAACTAATAAGGTGCACTGAAACTTGACCTCCCTAACAAAAATTTCTGGATCGTCCTCTGTGTATATATATATATAACATATATACTTCTCAAAGCTGTAATCGTGTAATCAAAATCGTAATCGGCATTTAATAATCATAATTGATTACATTTTTTACATAATCTAATCGTTGCTGTAATCGTAATTGCGATTTGGCAGAAGACTAATAATAATCGTAACTGTAATCTCCAATTTTTCATGCTCGTAATTATAATCTTAATTGATTACATTTTCTCATAATTGACTCCAAGCCGGATTGGAGGCAATTATTGTATATTAGGTAAGAGAGACTACATTGGACATTTAAAGTAATTGATGAAGTGTGTGGTAAGTGCACTTACCGCGGTCTTATAATTGGTTAATACATCATTCTTTAGCCCCTTCCCCCTCTGTACTCCGCACATCAATTAAACAATTCTCATTCGACAAACAAGCTTGCGTTTTCCTTTAATGGCTCCACGCACATGGTCAAATGAGTAGCGCCACTTTCTTTAAAGTGAAAGATGCCATTGGTTGTTGAGCATTGAGTAACTTCGCAGACAGACGAAAACAAAGGAAAGAATTAGAATATTTTTGGTGGCGATTCGTCGCAATTATGTTAGATTAAACTGTACGCTTTATGATCTCATATACTTCCTGATAACATTTTGACGCTGAAATTGAAATGTGTTATGTATTCGTAAAGTAAAAGCTATTTATCTTGCGGCACATGAATAATTTTACACTTTCATCACATTATGACACATTGGATACTGAATTTGTAGAGTTGTAGTGCAATTTCTTTATCATCCTCATTTTACTTTTCAATAATTTATCAGAACGATATTTAACCTTTTAACTGTCATGCTCGAGATAATCTCGGGCACAGCACTGGTGTTCGAAAATGTCACGCCCGAGTATTACTCGGGGTAATTTTTTTTTTTTTTTTTTTTTTGAGTGCATCGTGTTGTTATACCCGAATATATATCGGGAGACGTTTATTTCGGCTTCATTTCTTTGTCAAACCCGACTGTTTCTCGGGTTTGCGCTTGGAAAAGTGTTTCCAGTTATACCACACAAGAATGAATTGCTGAAAGGTATTGACTTTTATTTATTTAATTTTTTTTTTTCATTTATTTCTTTTTTAGAAAATATTTTTTTTTTTTCATTTTTAGAAAATAATGCTCCACTAGAAGCGAACTTTACAACTGCCATGTTGAGTGGCAGACACCTCAAGCAAATATGCAGTGGCTACAAAACTTTAAATATTTTACCCATGTGCTTCAAAATATCAATTTTTAACTACTAAGTATATTTTATTTTGTACTAAACATTTGATTTTTGCTATAAAAAAATTTGACAATTTGTGCACCCAAATCATCAAAATAACTTGACAGTTAAAGGGTTAATGGAATATGGTACTCCGGTAAATCGATAAAAGATGACGTTTAACTATCAAGCTTAAAAATGACAAAAAGGAAGTAATTAAAGTTTAAACATTAAACTAAAACACTGAAACTATTTTATCATTAGCTAATCTAATTTTGTTAATAGCATTAACAAAAATTATACATTGACAAGAGCATCAGCTAAAAATAAAAAAGGAAGGAGACAATTAAAATTTTTTTTTAATTAGTTAAAATTTCCGATGTTGCAAACGCTATTCAAAGTCTTTCTGTATTTCCTCACTTTTCTTTTTTCACGATGAAAGTTGTGCTTAAATTTTACAATGCGGAAACCATGTCTTTTTCCGGCAGATACATTTTAAGAGCTGGCGAGAGTCTGTTCTTAGTGCAACGGTGCAGAAATAACATCTTGTTCGAACGTGATGGGAATTTATTACAAACAACTCCTTCAGATACGCCTTTTTGCATCTGAAAATTTATCCCTTCTCCCTTGCGAAAACCATATATGTCTTTTTACTTTCTTGTACTTCGTAAGGAAGTATTGCTGTATTGTATCACAGCGAAAAAAACTCTCGTGTCGCTTCAGCCTAAATTTCCATTTTATTCACTCCCGAATGAATGCTTAGTAGCTTTTTTTTTTTAGCACATACACGTGCATCTACAAACGTTGGGACAACCGAAATCTCTATTTTGACCATCCTTGAGTTAACTATCATGAGTTTTTCATCTCACTTTTTGGAATCAGTCCGATGTCCCAAAAGGTGTTTCTACGCGTCGTGTCTGGCATTTCAATGTAGACTAAAGGAATGTCATAAATTAGTAAAACATTTGGCGATACATCCTTAAGCTTTTGGTCGCCAATATTTTGTAGCTACTGTCCGTCCATAGAAACCGCGCCTAGCACTCGCGAACCGTTCCTTTTGAAAAGAGCTGATGGGATGTGAGCGATGGCATGGGAACTTTCCGAAGTTTACAAGAAAAAACTTGCATTTGCTATCCTTTTGACATTTCAACTAAACTATGTATTTGAAATAAGCATCATTCTACATTATTTGATACGACTCAAAATGCTTCTTATAATTCTTCCCCTTATTGTTATCTTGCCTGTCACCCCTATTTTGGTAAGATCTGAGAAGACCTGATGCATGCAAATACGCGGAAGGTTTTACCTAAGAAAATTAGACAGTAACTCAGAAATATGCAGCAAACTTGGCGACAAATATGAGATGCTGAACACGGTGTCAGTTCGGCGATATTTATAAAGATTTTCTTAGAACCACGTTAAAATCTCGAACTTCATAATATTGTAAAACAGTTTTCCTGCATCGGTTCGCGGCTACATAGGAATACAAAAGTATTTAAAACGTTCTTCCACTCACGGTAAGACACTTTTATATTGTTTTTTTTACTCGTTCCATCTTACTCTTGTTGCTGCAATTTCAGATCGCCGATGCATTGGGCATAATAACATCAGACGAAAATATGCGTTTAAGAAGTATTACTTCAAACGTTTGTTCATGGGTACGCGTAGCCATTCTTTTGAGTTATTAAAAAACATCGGTTCTTTAATAGGCGTACAAAAAAACTCTATCAAGTGCACACATCATATTTTTTTTTTCAAATTTCGAATTTAAGTTTACCACATAGTGTTAATTTTATATCAGATAATGAGCATTCCGATGGACATTAAGAACCTTCATTTGAGTAAAATATTTTTCAGTAAGAACGACGTGAACTATGATGACACAAATGATAAAGCTACATTTAAAGTAAACATGGGAAAGATGAACAGTATTCATTTTGTGGCATGCATTTTAATTCTTGTTTAAGACTTAATTCTTATTATGAAGTTGAGTGTTGCATAACAATTTTCAGTCATAATGCAAGATGCATTGAAATGAAAAAAAAAAATGTTTATCTACTATTTTAATTATTATTCTAATGTTTGTTTAAGAGCCGTTTTTTTAAGAATCAGGCAGTCAAAAAACTTGAAATTTTTGATTTTGCTGAAAGTTTCAGAATATGGTCTTTATTTAAAATTATTAAACACGTGCTTTTTATTTTTTCAAAAAAAAATTTTTTTTTCCGTTTTGGGAGGTCAAAGTTGGACTTAGCTCTTTTTTTCAATTAAAACATACCAACTTAGATGAGCCAATACTTTTTGCTTTAGGAGTGAACCGTGGAACTGACAATTATTTTGTGTTCTACTATATCCCCACTAACTGTAAGTACATAAATATTTGTGGACGACTCTTGGCACAAAGGTCAGAGGTCACTCAAAGTTGTACGAAAAATAGTTTTTTAATGCAACTTTGACCGACCAAATCTTGTGGAAACGGTGCACCACGGTAGTGTATATATCAGTAAATACCCACCAAAGAGTAGTATCCAAAAACATAAAGATATGTGTGGTTGATATTTTGCTTATCGAAATATTTGACTCTGAAGTTGCAGAAATCGCAAAATCACGTGACTTTGAGGGTCATTATCTCCTTGCACCATGAGTGACCAGATACAAAACTAGTTGGAGTAGAAGCCTTTCTTGTCCTAGAAACACAATCCGTTAACAAACCTATAGCTACTCTTTCAGTTTTTGCATAATTCTTCTCTAAACTTTGAAAAATGAGTGTTTTTCGGCGTTAAGGAAAAGGTCTAATTACCTGTTTTAAAATAGGTATTGCTATAATTTGTAGCATTATTACATCCCAACTTTCTAACTAGCTGAAATGGCATCTAATGATGGTTACACAGCTGAAACCAAATTGAAAATGAATTGTCGAAAATACTCAGTATACGTCAAAAACCATATTTTTTTATTCGTCCAGGCGACGTTTTTTTTTTGTTTTTTTTTTTGTTACAGCTCTTTATTCCGTTCGGTTCCGACATGGTAAGCAATTTATGTACTGCTTGTCGTTCTAGTTGCTGTAAAATAGGAAAGCAATGTATCTTAAGTCTGATATAAAGCAATATATCCTGTCATATCAAGTTTATAATGCTAAAAGAATATTTTGAAATGGACAATAAAATCAATCAAAAAAAAAAAAAACTTCTGTTCAGCTGTGCCCTCTTGGTCGATGTTGTGAATGTCATCAAGAACTCAACTTTTTCACAAATCAGAAGCCCCTTTAGCAGAATGTCACTTCTTAAAAATCTTGGTACATTAAAGCCCCTCGGTGCAGGTCTGGAAAATTTTGATGACATTCAAAGCAAGAGGGCTCAGCTGAACAAGTAAGTTTTTTTTTTTTTAGATTAGGTCTATTATCCATTTCAAAATATTCTTTTACATTAAAAACTTGATAGGACAAGAGAAATTACTTTATATCGGACATAAGACACATTACTTTCCAGTTTTACAGCAACTAGAACGACAAGAAGTACATAAATTTGCTTACCATGTCGGAACCGAACGGAATAAAGAGCTGTAACAAAAAAAAAAAAAAAAAAAAAAAAAAAAAAAAAAAAAAAAAAAAAAAAAAAAAAAAAACATCTCCTAGACAAATAAAAAAATATGGTTTTTGACGTATACTGAGTATTTTCGAAAATTCATTTTCAATTTGGTTTCAACTGTATAATCATCTTTAGATGCCATTTCAGCTAGTTAGGAAGCTGGAATATAATAATGCTACAAATAACAGCACAACCTATTTTAAAACAGGTAATAGGCCTTTTTTCTTAACGCCGAAAAACACCCATTTTTCAAAGTTTAGAGAAGAATTATGCAAAAACTAAAAGAGTAGCCATAGGTTTGTTAACGGATTGTGTTTCTGGGATAAGAAAGGCTTCTACTCCAACTAGTTTTGTATCTGGTCACTCATGGTGCAAGGAGATAATGACCCTCAAAATCACGTGATTTTGCGATTTCTGCAACTTCAGAGTCAAATATTTCGATAAGCAAAATATCAACCACACATATCTTTATGTTTTTGGATACTACTCTTTGGTGGGTATTTACTGATATATACACAATCGTGGTGCATCGTTTCCACAAGAAGATTTGGTCGGTCAAAGTTGCATTAAAAAACTATTTTTCGTACAACTTTGAGTGACCTCCGAACTTTGTGCCAAGAGTCGTCCACAAATATTTATGTACTTACAGTTAGTGGGGATATAGTAGAACACAAAATAATTGTCAGTTCCACGGTTCACTCCTAAAGCAAAAAGTTTTGGTTCATCTACGTTGGCATGTTTTTATTGAAAAAAAGAGCAAAGTCCAACTTTGACCTCCCAAAACGGAAAGAAAAAAAAAATTTTGAAAAAATAAAAAAACACGTGTTTAATAATTTTAAATAAAGACCATATTCTGAAATTTTCAGCAAAATCAAAAATGTCAAGTTTTTTGACTGCCTGATTCTTAAAAAAAACGGCTCTTAAATTTATTCTGCGATTCTTTTTACAGAATTATTGTAGTTAAGGGGATAAGTTTCCCTAAATATTGAAGTTTTTTACAGAAAAAAAAAGAGTCGTTGGTCTGAGTAAGTCTTTTGGGAAATAATGTTTGATAGTGATATCGGCGGAAAAAATGGAAGTAAAAAATAAATCGAATTTTTCACCTGAATTAAATTTCAGAGCACTTCGTATTACACATAAATCTATGTTGTTTTCCATTTGATAATATTTTTAATTCCTTTGATGAACTTTCGATCAATGTAATTAGCATCTTTGAAAATCATTTTTTTTTTTTTTTTGGTTTCATGCGTAATCTTTTTCAGTAACGGCGTGCATGTGAAATTAACTTAGAATGTTTGAGAGTATATAAGTACTAAGCACTCATTTGAGACCGGATACAAACTGACAGGTTTCCCTAAATACTTAGGCAATAAAATTTCTATCTATCTGTTTCTTGGTGTTTTATCAATTCCCTGCTCTTATAATATTCATGATTGTGTGGTATTCATTTGTTGTTCGCAAACGCCCAGAACCTTGGATTAATCTTATACCATGTTGGCTATATTGCTCTTAAAATCATTGAAAAAGAGCGCTAAAGAAAAAGTAGCTAAATTGAAGACTAACAGCAAATATATGACTCTAATCACCACATAAAAGGATAAATTATTACGTGACCTATTACGTGACGCCATTTCCGTTTTCTCTCTCTGAAACCCAGGGGTGCTTCGATGAAAGGTCATGGGTGGTCACTGCGGCCTCCCAAAAAGGTCCTAATCCGGCGAATTTTGTCCGGCGATTCGTTAAATTCGTGAACATAATCGCAATATTGGGATTTTTAAATGCATGTATATTCCTTTTCATTCGATGTACTTTGGTGTGCATACTTGAATTTTATCATTCAGCATAACTTGAAGTTCCACTCGGCAAATGGAGATTTTTTTCCCTCCCAAAAAGTCAAGTTCCCTGCTGAAATTATTTAATTTTGCATCAAAAAATAATTTTAATGGCTGCGTTTATGTGACAATTTATTTCTTTATTTGATTGATTATGAGCAATTAAAAAATTTTGATACCTTAAAGAATAAACTGAGCACTGAATAAATGAACAAAGAAAAGCGATTGCAAATGCTTATTTAACTGCAACAAAATTCAGAACAGAGGTTTTAAGCACTATCATAAACATACCAAAAAACGCTATAGAATAGTTTTTGGTTAGTTTTTCGCTCATCCACCGGAAAGAAGAATTTGAAGCAAGTGCGAGAAATATCTGAGAAAGGAAGCAAATTCAACATCCGGAGCATATTGGTCAAAGGAAAAGAAAATAATAGCATAAACTGGAAAACAAGATTTGCTTTGTCATTCCAAGAATAGAGAAAACAAAAGAAAACCAGTCGACGTGCTTTTCTTCGTCGAAATTTATGCCACCATAAATAACGTGAGTTTCTCATAAAAACTTGTTTTCAAACTTCGAAAAGTCCCACGCGGTTCCTGAAGAACGAAAATGTGAATAGAGTTTTGACCTATTAACCATGATATTCGATCGATAGGGCATAGTGAGGTCACATCAGTCTTCCTTGAAGGGCAAATATCAAACTGAAAGTGTTCTCTTGATTCTGCTAAGCATCTTTCGCACAGTTTGACTTTTGACTGAAGAGCTCGATTACCAGAAATGACAAACTGTCACGAGAAGGGGCCATTCGGCTGAGCTACATTTATTGAGGCAAAACACGCTTAAGTAGATACGCAATCAAGGGAGAGAAAAGACGAATGCAAAATGAGATGGTTTTCTGATGGCCCATGAATATGGCATTCCGTTTTCGAAAATTAACTTTCGTCAGCAGTTATGACAATTATAAAGTATCAGTTATGAGAAAAAGAAAGCGTATGAGATTTTATGTCGGCGACTAATTGTCCTATAAGGCATAATACGCGTAGAACTAGCATGTAGTTCGCCTTACAATTGTTGATGTTCGTCATCGGAAGACTTTTACAACAAAATAAATTAAAAGCAATAGAAACAAGGGTCGCTAAAGTTAAACATTGTTACAAGCTTTCTCCATGAAGCATCGTTGTGTTTGTTCATACTTTCGGTAGCGGCGTTTTTCCAAAATAAGAAAAACCAGTGTTGCTAAAATGCAACACCGTCGCAACAAACTGTCTTTGTGAAGCACCGTTGTTTGTTTACCATTTCGAGAGCGGCGTGTAAAGCTTGACCACGAGGAGATGGCGCGTGAAGTTGCGGCGAAAACGGACCGTTTCATTTTAAAATAGGCATTAGCAGCGAGAAAATTGATTGTTACCTCTCTTGTTCCATAAAGTTTCTACTGTCTACATGATCTCTCTGGTGATACCTATTATAAAATGATGCGTCTCGTTTCCGCTTCAATGCCTCTGTGGTCAAGCGATATATAAAATGAGGAAAGTCAAGCTTGCTAACATCAAGCATTGTCGCAATTAACTTTCTTCGTGAAGTAACCTTGTTTGTTTACAATTTTGCAAACGGCGTGTTAATAAAATAATGAACCTGTACAATTGGCAAACTCCAAAAATATTGAGCCGGACTATAGCAGTGGCCATAGTTATGTTCAGCAATTTGCGAATGACTTATTTCGGTCAATTTTGCAAGCGACCTCTGTTGACATTCTGTCTCCAGTTAACCCTTATAATACTAACGAGGACCACACATTTTCGGGTGGCATATGGAAATTAGAGATTCTTTCAAAAAAATTACAACATATTTGTAAATAATAAGTTTTTTTTGCAGGTACTAGGAATCTGATGTCTTAGTAACATAATTTATAAATAATTTGTGGTCGATAATTTAAAGTAAAAATTTTGAACTTTTGGAACATTTATATCCCATGATCCTTAAAGAGTTAATTGTCTGTGTCTTCAAAAAAAAAAAAAAAGAAAATGAAAGTCATTTGCTCATGCATAAAAACATTTTCGTTCATTGACAATTCTGGAATTTAGCAGTTGTCCTTAATAACAGAATGCTCTTGAATTGATTGCCGGAGGGAAAGCAGTTTTCGATTTTCTCATGACATATCGACTGTATTAACCGGAAATAAACTATCATTCAAAAAAAAAAAAAAAAACTACAGCGGGAGCTTTTCTCTGCGTTTCCCACGTAGGAAAGTATAGTTATGAGTTCTGCCGGAACTAATCCTGCATGATGGAAGAACAAAAAACGAGTCGAATTCGCCTCGTGATTTACGTCAGCATTCTTAGCATTTATGTATTCCTTGCGCGAACAAGGTGTTCGTCCTGCCACCGGATATAACGGTATTTCCGTTCCGCATCGCTTCAACTTACGGATTCTTTGGAGTAGACAAGTGCAACGATGGAGTCACTGATTGTACTCTTACTTTTCAAGAAGAAGAAATTACATTGTCAATTGCCCGATAGTTTTTCATTTTTCTCTTTATTGAAATGACAAAGAGATTTTTTATTTCTCTGAAATGGCTTCTATAAAAGCAAATATTACTTTTTCTCAACGAAAAAAAAAAAAAAAATCCCGGAAAAAGATTGATTTTCCCCACAGTTGCCCCATTTTGCGGAGTTTATGTAACAGAAGATAAAATGGCTCAAATTTAGTGACACAAACTTCCGATAAAAATCCTAGTCACCTAATCTACATCACCTTCAAAGCAACTGAAGAGAAAAGCGCTCTGAGATAATTGAACCATAACTTCAGTCATTTAATAGAATTCCTATGTTTTAACTAATATTTTCACACTTCACAAGTAATAAATTAAGTCAAAACCGATTAAACTCAAGAAAATATTTTTTCGAAAAAATAGCGAATTGTGAAAAATCTAAATTCTGAAGAAATAGTCGTAGAGTCCAGAGGAAATGCAGAATTTTTTTTTCTAAACGTATTGTAAATGTATACATTATGACTACAACATGTAATTACAAGCAGTGCATAGCACAAAAGTTTTCTATAAAAAAGCTATAGAAAACAGGGATTTTCATACCCTTTTAAAATGTGAATACAGAAAAAAAAATACTTTTACCCCAAGGAACTTTCAGTCACTTTTTTAATAGCTCATTTAACAGAAAAATATGACAAAAAATAAGACTACATCAGACGACATTTGCTGGGGCGCAATAGAAGGAAGGGAGGATAGAGGAAGGGAGTGGGTTGATCCCTCCCTCCAACATTATATTTATTTGCAAATTTATTTTCGTATAAGTACTGTTGTGAGCCCACCCCCCGCCCCCGGCCAGTACTAGAAAATTCTGTAACGCTAACGATTGTTTAACTATGTTAACGCTTTTCTAGGCTACAGAATTGCTTTCAAAAAATTATCTAACAATTTAGTTTTTTAATGATATACTTGTGCAGAATAACATGTGATGATCAGAAAATGCGGTTTTAATTGCAAATATGCAGTTATGTATTTATCATTTATTTTTTAAATTTATTTTTAATTTTTGATTTAAATAAATAAGGGTCAAATACTTTCATGGCATTTTATCTGATAATAATTTCTGTAAAGACAAGAAAGAATATAACTCCGACATCAACTAAATGATGTTAGAGCAAAAGTTTCCCCAAAACTTATTTTCTTCATCGGAATCCGTCAAAAGAGAAATAAAAGAGAGATCTCTACTTGTTCTGATAAAACCGTGTGATTAGGATGACAAGAGCACTTACCAACCTCTTCACTTATATTTGCAGCATTAGAGAACAAATGCCTTTTCTTCCATCTTTCAAAGAACAGATGTGAACAGAAGAAGAAAAGAATCGTTAATGTAGTTATTACAAAAAAATGTCTCATCATAAAACTGCTTGTTTTAGAAAATTTGATAAAACATAAGCGTGTTTTCATGCAAAAATTAGCAGATTAGATTAAAAAAAAGAGCTAGTACATATTAATTATTCATTGAAAAATATTGAACTTGTTTAGACTTCTTATTGTTTTAAAGTTGCAGAGAAACTTATCTCAAGAATGTTAAACAAAAAAATAATGTTGCTGTTCGAAAACTCTTTTTGTAATTTTTAATTATTTGTTGGAAATGAAAAACGATTATTTTAATGTTACAAATATTTCATTAATGTTATTCATTTTGGTCCTGTGCTTTTTGGAATCTTTCTGTCAGTTGCCTGATGCCACTATCTTTAACCTTTTCTTTTCCGAAAACACGCTAAAGTCCTTTTTAACATCCTCGTTTGAAATAAATATTTTGTGCTGTCCAACCTCGAAAGGCACGCCTAGCATCGTTGAACGGTTCTATTTCAAAAAGGGATGACAGCTTGATTAAGAAAATGTACCATGGCAGCATTTCTGCTTAGTCTAATATTATTTTATTTTTCTGGAACTGATGAGGAAGGGGAATAAATTAAAAAAGACAAAAATATCGACGCAAACCAACGCGTCAAATGAACCCAACGAAAAACAAAACAAAACAAAGCTAAGTCTCCTCACTTTCCTTATCTCTCATCAGCATCACCCCAAATTCAGTACAGATCTGAGGCATGTGCAAAAGCGTCCGAAGTCGCCATAAAAAATATCAAATTGTTGTCTTAAGGACGAACAAGTAATAATCAGAAGATGCCAGATCTGGAGAATGTGGTGTGGGTGCAGTAGTACATACACTGGCGGAAAAAAAAATCCCAACACCAACAAAGACTTGTGTTAGGTAAATGAAATTTCGTAAGCGTGTTTATACAACTGAAAGATGACATCGATTGAAATTTCGCTCTCCGCGCATAAGTGTGGCGCAGCTGGCGTCACTCAGAACATGCAAATAAGGCTTGATTAAAAACGTGTTGTGAAGCTCGTGAGTATTATTTTTCCGTGAAATTTGACGAATTGCATTCATGTTAGCCAGAAATGCCTTTAAAAAGACGAAGAAGCCATTATCAACATCTCCCCGAGTTTGAACGAGGTCGTACAATTTGGCTACGAGAAGGTGGATTTTCATTTCGCGATATTGCAGAAAGACTTGGGGGGGGGGGGGAATGTTTCCAACATGCTTGATTATTGGAAGCTATGGTCAAGGGATGGTACTACCTCAAGAAGATCGAGTTCCGAGCTGCCACGTGGCACGTCTGAGAAGGAATATCGGCGAAACTTGAGTACGGCTGTGGCGCATCGTGCTGCATCTGCGGCTGACATTCGAGCTGTCGTGACCCAAGGAACGGTAAGAAACTGTTTACTTCAAGGACAGCTCCGAGCCAGGCAGCCTGTAGCCGGTATTCCATTGACTGCAAGCCATTGCCGTTTCCGACGGCAGTAGGGCTAAGACAGAGCTCACTGGAGGTCGGAGTGGGGATCTGTTGTAATTTTTGATGAAAACAGATTCTTCCTTTGTGCCAGTGGTGACTGTATATTGGTCAGAAGGAGGCCAGGGGACCGCCTGCATCCAAACGGTCTACGGCCAAGACACACGGGACCCACACCTGGAGTCATGGTCTCTGGAACAATTTCCTACGACATCAGGGGCACCCTTGTGGTTATCCCAAACTCACTGACTGAAAATTTGTGGTCAGTTTGGTAATTTAACCAGTAGTACAGCCCTTCATGAATAGCATTCAAGGGGGAGTTTTTCAACAGGATAACGCTCGCTCTCTAATCGCTGCTGTAACGCAATGTGCTCTACAGAATGCTGACATTAGGGTGGTTCACAAACCTATGGTAAAAAAAAAAATTTGTCCTAGAGGTCACGGCGGTGGCTCATTTTTTTACCTTTATCCACCCTAATATACTACCAAAATTTCAACCTCCTACTTAAATAAAAAGACGATGCTCAAAGCTCAAATAGTTCCCCAGTTTTTGTCAATTTCAAGTGTTTTTCAGTTGAGCGGAAAAAAAAAAAAAAAAAAAAATCTGGTCTTTTGCTATCATTCTTACTGATTCTTATGTTCAATGATCCCTTGATTCTTAATATGGCCCCCCTTTTCCCCCATTGCCTCCCACTTTTCGAAAATAGCGCCCCCTCCCCTCCTATTTTTATCAGATTTCGACGATTTCATGGACATTATTTGGAGGGGAAGGAAGCATTATATTTACCATTAACAAAAATTCTTCTATAGGGCTAGAGTGGTGAAAAGCTCAAAATCATAAACAACTTTTCACAAGTTAGAAGACTCATGGGGGTATTTCCCCCGCCCCTCCGTAAAATATTTAACACATCAACCACTCATTTTTTCCAGTTTCAAAATTTTATACTTATTCTTTGGTGCAGCACAATGATATCGAACTGCCTTCTGTGATTCCCACGTCCAAAAAAATTTTCCAAGCTGTAAAAATTTTTTTAAAAACTTTGGAAACATTGCATGTTACATATGAGTCGCACTGCAGATTTCCTTTGGTAAAGAACCTTTCAGTATTATTTATATTCATTCCAATTATGTTCGAGCGATTACCGTGAAGGGGGAAACGGAGATCATAATTGGATTCAATGGGGCATTTTATATTAGAAACAGCAAGAATAGTGTCAGATACATTTAAAGTTCATTTTGTGCCGAGCAGTGTTGTTATACTGAAATTTGCTAGAAGTTTTTAGTTAAAGCCAAAATATTTAAACTTCTTGCTATGCAATTCAACTTTCTATATATATATATATATATATATATATATATATATATATATATATATATATATATATATATATATATATATATATATATATATATATATATATATATATATATTGAGAGAGAGACTTATAGTATTGAATATTTTATTGTCTCAGCAAGGATAAGTACTCAATTTTCTTCAACAGCAGGTAAAAGAAACTGCTTATTGTCTTCATTATTGAAAAAGATTCTGTTAAATTCTTGAATCATTTGAACATTTTCTTCAGCAACGTTATTCACCATTATTTATTTATTTTAATTTTTTACTTTTAATTCTGTGATTGTTCGAAAATTTGCATTCGTTGGGGTGTACGACGAAGAATGTTAGAAAATAATCTCTATATTCATGTTTGAAAAAAATCCAATTGTTCTGTACTACATTTGTTATGTTTCACATCTTTATTCTTGTATAAGAACTTGCTTTTCTTTCAACTAGAATTTGATACGAAAAACTAAGTCAAACCAATTAATTCACAAGAAAGGTGTCACAAGTACTTTAATAAAACTGTCCTAGTTGTTATTTCAATTTCCAGGTCGTTCATATCTTATAAGGTTTTTTCCAAGTTCAGATATTCCCAGAAGTTTTAATAGCAAATGGAGCATCTATTAATGTTCAATCTATCAGTTTTAATGTACAAAAAGGCTCTGAAACTGTAGGAAGTGTTGTACCTAGGTTTTTTTTTCTCATGATTAAGTGAAAATTTCTTATATAGGAACATAAATATTTTGAGGCATATAAGAGCCTGGATTTTATCAGACAGGCTCCCTAATTGACTAATAATAAATCAATTATCTCTTTATAATCAGCAAGAGTGATCATAGATTTATCTATAGAGTGATAAGATATAGATAGAAAAGCTTACAGTTGAAGTTTCAAACTTGTTAAAGTATTTTTTAAGTTCTATGTGCAACATTTTTTTTTTTTTTTAATTCTTTGCCAAAATTTTTTTCTCTTTAAAGATATTAAAAAGAATAGAACTTATGAGGAATATGATGGCCAAAGTAAGCAAGAAGTAAATATCTTTGCCTAAATTTCAGATTAGTTCTATGCCAGACTAGCTACAATAGTTTATTTTGTGCAATTAGTTTGTATAATTTAATTCATTCTTTTTGTGATACTATTAGCACTATTAGTTTAAAACTTTAAATCTTGCAATTTTTTTCCCTGCATCCCACTTGCATTAAAAACATAAACATTTTGCACAGCTCTTTCACAACTCTATTTTGGCAAGCGTAAGTTTTGAAAATCATACCACAACATGTAGACAAGTAATACTGCAATCTACATAGTATGCTGTGATCTACTAAATAATCGAATGTATCAAAGCTGTTGCTATACAGATTAAAACGATTAAGACTCTTTCCAATTGTTTGAACTAATATTTATGCGTTGGAAAATGAGAATAATTGAAAAAAGAATCTCTTCCAAGAAAATGGTCTCTTTAGTTTGAAAAACTCAAAAATTGTGAAAATTACAAAAAAGCGTAAAAATGAAGGGTGTTTGAGCACCATCTTCCGTTAAGAGTAGGGAGCTGAAATTTTAGGGGAGTGATCTTATACATAGATGTAAAAAAAGTAGGGTGCGCCCTGGTCCGTAGCAAAAAAAATTTTTTTTTGAACCACCCTATGCTGACATGTTACCATGCCCTGCAAAATCACCAGATATGTCTCCAATTGATAACGTATGGGATATCATTGGACGGCACCTCCAGCATCATCCACAGTCAGCAATATCGGTCCTAGTCCTAGTATTGACACAGCAAGTGCAACTAGCATGGCACTCCATACCATACCACAAAGTGACATTCGGCACCTGTATGACATAATGTATGCACGCTTTCAGACTTGCCTTCAAAATTCTGGAGGTTACACCCTCTATTAAATTAACATAATTTTACATTTGCACAGCATTTTCTTGCGCTTAAATTAGCCAGTGATCTTGTACATTTATTCAATTAAACATGTTAACTAGACAATTGCATTACCCAAAAATTTCATTACTGTACAGTATCTTTTTCTTGGTGTTGGGATTTTTTTTTTCCGCCAGTGTAGTTTCAAGAGTACCCAAACTTTTAAGAATTCTCACTTTCTTGATGGAGCACTACAGTTTCTCTATTGATAAATTCTGTCCTCTTCTGTTCGAGTCAATGATTCAAATTATCTCTTTGCTAAATGTCTCAAAATTGATAGTGCTGTTGTCTAATAGAAGCTCAAAACAGAAGCGATACTCAAACCAGTTTTGCACTAGCTTTCTGTCTGTACATATTTCCCGTGTACATCAAACATACCACACATTGGAACGGCGATATGGTTTTAATGTTCAAACTGCTTGTATCACATCACTCACTTGTACCATGAAATAGTTTCAGGGAAAGAGCGAATAATTTCCAATTAAAACACAATTAACAAAGCATTTATTTTCGCTTCTGAAGTCCAAAGCTTTAAAACTGATTTTAGAGAAATTTGTATCAGCAGTTTGACGATGTACAGGAAAAACAGCAAATATCCTCCGGCGTGCAATTAAAAGTAATGGAGTAGAAAATTTCATGTGATTGAAAACTCTTTTTGTTTTCTTTTATCGTTCGTTCGCGAAAACCAATTTCAGCAATCTCTCTTTGCTCAATAAAATGGCTTTGAAACAGTGCGTGGTACAGCATGACATTTTATTTCTCATAGCATGGCCGTCTGTTGTCGTCTAATAACCCACCGTCTTTGGCTAGAGTCTTGTGTTCACCAAGGGGCTTTATCGCGCCGCTGAATTAAATGGCAAGTGATAATAAAGTTCCTTCGGTGTAATAAATTTATCAAGAGCGGCTAATAAATTGACAAAGCGTGTGAAGAAAGGATAAAAGAACGGATACTGGACGTTCGGCAACACCGTAGAGCCTGACGGCCTTCCTAATCCGAAGGACGTCGAAATCGTTGATTAGCATAGAAAAAGCCTTTTCTCACGTCAACACTGAGCAACCTTTGTTCAAAGATAATTGGAATAGCGGAGTATTGGGAAGAGAAAGGAATGCTCAGATATTCGAGGCCGCTGCAAATAATCTAGTAGCTTATTTTGTGAAGATGGATGCTTGCTAATTTGCAATAATAAGCACGTGGAATGCTTTTGTCGACAAGTTTAGGAATTTATCTAGCAGGCAATTGATTATTTTCTGAATGTTAAAATTTTCTTGGAAATCAGTTGTCTAATGAGCGAAAAACAGTACTTATTGTTATGACAAACTCACATTCACTGAGAACAGGCCCAAATTTCCCAATAGGCAAAGTAGGCAGCTGCCTAGGGCGACAAATTTTTAGGGGCGGCAAATTTTACTTCAATCTTTTTTTTTAATTATTTTTATTTTATTTTTTCCCCGATACAGCGACGATGATTCCAAATTATTGGACTTGATCAAAATCGCCGAAACCACAGAGAATCCAATGTGGCGGACTTCCGGCACTCAGATTAAGAGCAAGAATCTGAGAGAGTGTCACGCTTCACGCCTGTGATTCGTGAAGTCTCAGATTTTTTCCAATAAATTACCAAATGTATATTATCTTATTGAAAGACCAAATCCAGAGTGTTTTGTTCTAAATTTGAGTTGTTTAGTTTTTATGGATCCCTAAAGGTGAAGGTGCGACATCAAAAATTAAGCGGATTTTCAAGACATGGAAGTTGCTGTGAACCAAAACTCTTACCAGGAACTGTTAAACTCCAATTTTCTTTTTGTATATGGAATATAGAAGGTTGAAACTTTACAAAATGAATGTTAAATTTGTGGTAAGTTATGACCGTTTGAATATCGGTAAAATATGACATGTTTCATATTTCGGTCTAACGCAACTAAAAGCACGTTGAACTTTCCTCGGTTGTTATGCATTATTTTAAAGTGGTTTTTCAAACGACACTACTTTTGCCGTGGTTACTGAAATGTACAAGCTGTTTTTGGACCTCAAAAATGCTGAAAAACGTCAAAAATGCCTTGTTTTGAGGGCCTCCACTGACCTTACGGCAACAACTTACATCAAATTTAACATTCATTTTGTAAAGTTGCAACCTTCTGTATTCCATATACAAAAAGAAAATTGGAGTTTAACAGTTCCTGGTAAGAGTTTTGGCTCACGGCAATTTCCATGTCTTGAAAATCCTCTTAATTTTTGATGCCGCACCTTCACCTTTAGGTATCCATAAAAACTAAACAACTCAACTTTAAAACAAAACATTCTGGATTTGATCTTTCAATAAGATAATAAACATTTGGTAATTTTTCGGAAAAATATGAGATGTCATGAATCACCTCATAATGCTAGGCGTGAGTTTCTCAGATTCTTGCTCTTAACGATGAAAGTGAAAAATATTACATTTGCTTTGAATCACTGCAGACTGACTTTTTCGCGCAAGCCATCATCATGTAGATCACAGTTCAATTATTTTTACTTAGCCCACTTTAAAATATTTGTTTGAATTTCAATATGTATTGTTTTTTTTTTTTTTTTTCATTATAAGTTTCGTTTCAAAACGCAAGAATTGGATTGTTATAATTTATGTATTGCATTTGAATGTTAATTAAAAAGGCATTAACAAGATAACGCATTAACAACCTGCATTCTGGCCAACGGCGGATCCAGAAATGTTCCAAGGGAGGGGCGATTATTTTTTCCTACTTGCCCCCCCCCCCTTTTTTACCACAGATCCTGGTTAACACATGTTTATCACAAATGTTTCGGTCTTCAATTTCGAAAAGATTTCAGATCGATACCCCTAATCCCAACCACTTCGTATAGTATCATCGAAGATCATCTAAAATCAACTTTTTTGAACTTCAAAGTCGAAAAATTGCTGGAGAAGAGTCCCTCAAGAGAGGGGCGATCGCCCCCACCGCCCCTCCCTTGTATCCGCCCCTGATTCTGGCTTAGCGTTAATCTTGAAAGATATTTTGCTTACATTGAATATTTTTTTTATTATAAAAAGCGTTTTTATGTCCTAATACTTTTGTAAACGAAAAAATGAACCGAACTCTGTGAATTTTAACTTGTAACCGTTATCTTTGCCTCATGAACATTTTTAAAATAGGTGGCCCTCAATACTATTTAGACCCTTAATACTGAAACGCAGAAAATAATTGTTGAAAACAAAAAGTATTTTAATTCACCAAGTTTTTGAAAGGAACAAAAAATAATAACATAATTTCTCCAAGCCTCTTACAGATTTAAAGCTTCCGTAGAGATTCCGATCATCTTATAGATTGCCTGGAAAATTAGTAATAATAATACTAAAATATATATATATATATATCTATGTATGAGGAGGAGGGCGGCAGATTTAAGTCTGCCTAGGGGCGGCAAAGAGCTAAATTCGGCCCTGACTGAGAAAATTAATGAAGATCAATAATCTTCAATTTCCTTTCGCTGTATTAATAATGTCGAATCTTTCAAAGGTCAGTGAAAGCAAAAACATGAGAAAATTTATAAGTCTTGGACAAACATTGAGAAAAAGTTTTGAATATTGGACGATAAATATGCGACAAATTTGATAGATTGTCATATTCTTTGCAATGTTCACCAATTTCTCCCACTGTTTGTGCATAATCTATCTCCCACCATTTTGCTTAAGAACTATTTTACAGCATTCCAGTTACAAAATTTATGTGGATATTTTTAAAAAAACAGAGGTAACGAACTGATGAATCTGATACTTTTACGTTTTCTGTGCCGTTTATGAAAAGAACCATATTGGCGTTAAAATGATAAAATCAGTGGTATTATAATTTCCTGAGCTTGTGCCTCAATAATCTTGATTTTATCATTTATTATTTCTCCACATCGACAAATATTTTACGTCTCAAATCGGCATGTCAATACGGGGGTAATGCTACTCTTTCAAGATAGCAAAAAACTATTGTCATATAAGTGAGCTCTGCTAATTTGATCAAATCAAGAGCGATACCATTTTGTCTTAATTTGATTAAATTAGCTGAAGGTCGTACGGAACATCCTTCCTGAACATCTTCCTACTCCTCACGTTCTCAATGAGGATGAACTTCAATTTTTAACGCCGGAAAGCGGCATTTTGTTTCTCTCCGTCGCCGTTTTCGCTTTCGACACAGGGAGCGAGCGCCAACGGCGTGAACTTCCTCAATTTAAACATTGCCGTTGTGCAACTGGTTTAAATGAATATAAGTAATAATGTGTGGGGGGGGGAGGGGGAAATTTCCACGCATTTATATGTAATTCTGTCATTTTCTCTCTCAGATTTTTCTTTTTCGCTTCTTCCAAGGTTGCTCTTGATCCTGGTTGTATTTAAAGTATTATTTTCTGCCGCTTTTTCACAAGGTCAACACTTCTCTTAATCTTCTTATGTCTTCAGTAATTACTCTTGCTAACAGCCTCATTCAGCATGTTCGACGAAGACACGGAATTAATTCTCTGTCGTATCAAACTTTCTGCGTCTTGAGCTTAAAATCTACAACAGGAATAAATTTAGGATGTTCTCTCTCTTAAGCAAAGGGGCAATTCCATGCAAGTGTGGAAAAGCGTTGGAAAAATCAAATTACAGCAATGCGTCTGTTTTGCACATTTTTGGTTTAAAAATGTTAGAAGTTTATTATTTATACTAATTTTTTGTCAAGAATGTAGTATTTTTAGTCTTGGCAGCACTTTGAAGTTGGAAAAGGAATATTTAACTTTTGGCAGAGCAAATGGTCAATCTTTCAACGTTGGTAAGTTTCAATTTTTTTCTTTAGATAACTGTTTTAAAGGAAGAATAATGATTATTACACTTTAATTAAATATTGTGAATTGCTAAAAACGAGTGTTTTCACTTTAATTAAGTGATTTATGTAAACTTCAAAAATGCACTATTCTATGTAACGAAAGTTACCAAAAACATGTTAAAGTTCATGATGTGCATAAAGAAAGGGCAATGCAATGTTAACAATGCTATATTTTCTATCTTATAAGTGTGTGTTAAGCAAATAGTTAAAGTTTTTTTTTTTTTAATATTGTCTATTTAATTTTTTGTGCTACAATCAAAACGTGTAACGTAAGTTACCGACATATGCAGGTAACGTAAGTTACCTGAGTAGAACTTAAATATTTATGTTTATAAAGAAAGTAAATTGTGAAATAAACCTATGTGGTTAGGAGGAGTAAGTTATTCAAGAATTCTTTCAAATTTGTACTGTTTACTTAATTTAAATTAATCATCTTTCTTAAAATGTCTCTATTTGTTAATAAGATTACAATACACCTCTATTATAAATTATATGTTTCTTTTTTGCTTTTGAGGTATTAATTCTCTCTGAACAATATCACTGTACTCAGAATATTGAGAAGTAAGGTACTATAAATTATTCAAAAATGACTTCTGTTATGTTTTAAAGTTATCAAATGTGTTTTGGAAAAAACAAATACAAAAATATTTTATCTCTTACAGGTGAAATATATTTTATTCTGCATTAAAATGCCACTGAACTCTGCAGAAAAGATGCACTGTAGAAGGGGTACGAGAAAAGTGATGTGGTTATTACAGATTTGTAAATAAAAGTCACTCTTGATGGCATTGAAATATGTTAGAAAAGCAAAATTTATCAAAAATACTTTCTGAAGATCCTCACATTGACAAGGACCATTTAAGAACTAGAAATTAACAAACTGTGGGGTTTCGTTTAGTTAAGTATTTTAAGGAACAAGAAGAAAAAATAGAGATAAAAGCTGGTGACTGGTGTGTGGTGAAGTACGAAAATACATTGTATCCTTGAGTTGTGACGATTATTGAAGAAAACGAGTTTAAAATATAAGTAATGGCTGCTGTTAAAACCAATTAGAAACACCCAGAAACGACAGATGAAATTTATTATAAGAAAGAAAACATGATTCGAAAAATTGAATTAGCTGAACTTGTTAATAACAGCGGCTAGTATAGATTTAAGTCTTATGTTATACAATATTTTTGATTGGTCATTGAGTTTGGTATTAAATTTCTGTAAATTTAATTCAGAATTGTTCCTTTTCAATATTTCGATCTAAACAAAGCTGTAATTTTCATTCATTAATTTTTGTAATAATGATATGCTTGTAAGTAAATTTTGTAACGTAAGTTACTGTAACGTGAGTTACCCAGTTAAAAATTCTCATAATTTTCAATTTTTGAAATAAATTTTTAAATTTATGAAAATATGTCCCTAAGCATTATAAGGAACTGATAAATTATGCTTCAAACAAAAAACAGCTGTAATTGAGCAGAAATTTGCCTCAGAACCAATTTTCGTATTATGCCATTCCCTTTTTGTGCAACGCAAGTTACTGCCTTATCTTTGACTGCTAAATTTTGTAAAATTTAAATGCATCGAAAATTTTTGCATTTTAATTTTGCTTTCGACTGTCATTTTCACAGAATGCTTTCATACAAGGTTTGTATAAGAAAATTTGTCTGTACTGAGGTGCTAAATGCATAAGAGTTGGTCAAAATGTAACGTAAGTTACCGTGGAATTGCCCAAAGGTGAAAAAACGATGAAAGTGTATTTTTCACTTTTTCAGTGTGAATCTGAAAAGGTGAACCGAAATTCATGGGGTGGTAAAACGCAGCTTAGCCATGTACGTCAAAGAAATTTTGTTCGGAACGCGAGCGGCGATTTAGTTTGAGCTGTAGGTGATAATTCTTCTCTGTTGTGTTTAAAAAAATGACACGAGAATAAAAAGATATACTTCAGCGAACATTTCATCAATAGAGATCAGTACTGCGGTTAAGGGAAGGGGGGGGGGGGAATCAGGAGGCAGCTGTCCACTGAAGTAATGGTTTTTTATTGTGAAAATAAAGTGAACGTAAAGTGAATTGGTTTCAACCACCTTTTTATTTGGTGAGTCCCTCCCCAAACCCCAAAGTGAGTACCCCAAACTTTTTTTCCTGCAAATACAGCACTGATAGGAATACAATTAAATAATGCAGTTTGGAATGTCATTGCTTAA